>OV884059.1:118582990-118755490 GCA_930367215.1 Pollenia angustigena | reverse complement strand
CCATTTTTTACAGAATTTTTTTATCTATAGCAGAGGGCCTAAAAAAGAACTTACAATCATGATGATTGAAGTGATTGAAATATTTTTTCATAAAAAATTCAAAAATATTATCAAAGACATTTTTGGGATTACAAAATTTTTTATTATTTCAGATTTTGTTTGTCGTGCTTAATACCCAATTTTTATTCTTGATAAAAACACTCTGGGAATGTAAGAAAAGATAAATTTACTGTTTGTTGTTGGTATTTTGTTTGATATCTTTGCAAATAAGACTTTTTGAGTATTTGCAATTCTCATCCACTCTGCCGTTTTGTTTGCTAGTATGTTTGGCTTTTCTCAGAGGTTGAGGGGAAATGTTTCCTGATGATGTGGCCTAAGCAACCAGTGAAATGCGCCTAAAAACTAGCTTATCCTTCAACAATCAATTTTAGTGTACTTATCAAGAATGAAACTTGGGAATTTAGCACAACAAACAAAATCATAAATAATTAAAAATATTAAATTTTTCTAAACTTTAAAAGAATTAAATCAGTAAAAGTCTTAAATTTCCATACCATAATATAAATGCTGCATATTTTGCAAGACGAGTTCATTATAAGCTGTCTTAAAAAGACTGCTGATTTTTTTTACCTTTCATGTCATTTACGGTTTTAAAGGGCCATAATGCCATTGATAGTTTCACATTTTTTTTGAAATATATTTGAGTAAAAAGAGTTTATTCTCTAAACGGCCGTATGAACTACACCCGGTTAAATAAGAACAACAAGATGTTTGTGTCAGTATTAAATTTATGCTTTATACGTTTTTCATATCTTTGTTCAAACCGCTTGCGTGGTTTATTTGGTCCTTCAAAAGCCAAACAATGTTGTTAATAAAAGCAATGCTCGAAACTTAAAAAATCCACATCTTTATATAAAATTGTGTAAGCAGTAAACTCGTTTCTGTAGCAAAATAGTTTTTAAAAAAACTCGGAGAAAAAATCGTTAAATAATAAAATAAAACGATATTCCTGAAAAATATTGATGGAATGGGCCTACCAAAGTATGAAGGCTTTATGGATTATAATTTGACTTAGAATACACATCCGAATTAATATGAAAATTTATAATTTAGGTCAGTCAAGAATGAATGATTATCAATAACAATTTTAATTCATTTTCATGTTGTAAAATTCCTTTCTTCGTAAAAATAATTATGATTAATTATGATTAAAAATATTGAAAATAATTAAACAATATTAAAAACAAATTTGTTTATAATACAAAATTTTGAAAACGTAAACAAAAAGGTTATTTTTGAATGATTAACGACATTTTTTTCAACTTTTTAAATTTGACTAAAGATGTTTTGTCAAAATGCCACAGAAATGATTTCACTAGTCCCACGGTGTATATATTTAACGTGCCAACAACTGATACTGCCTTACAATTTCGCGGGGGATATCGAAATAGGCAATAATACAGAGCAAGAGCTTACAACTTCCAACAAGAAGAAGACACAGCTCGTCCAACTATGGTTTTTTTCTAGCAATCATAACACCACCCTATTTAATATTGTCTAGATCTCTAAGTTATCTCTAACAAACCTTGTCATGTCTTAAACAAACTGAATAAAAAGGAAAACTTTAAATGTTAGAACGATGTGAATTTTATTTCAAAAATAAAGTCTTGTATTATATTTATAAGTCATATTTGGAAATATGATTAAGAGTACTCTAATAAAAAAAATTCGTTTGTTTGTTATTTCTTCAGTTGCATTTTCATTTCAATAACTTTCCTAATCACATATTCCCTTTCAACAAACCAAACCATTAATAAATTAACCAATAATATATTAACGTAAAAGAAGTCTCCATCCTTTCGTTTCTTATCCGTATTCAACATTTTTCCTTTACCAAGTAAATAAGTTTTTAATATTATAAAAAAAAAAACTGGCTAAATCTTCTTTGCAAACCAACTTCTGGTGGCAGAGTGCAAAATCTTTTTGTACTTTATTCATTGATTATTTAACGACTTCTTAAGTGGTTTTTCCTTAAGTACACACCAAACAAAGTTTGATTTTCTTCATTCTGATTTTCATTTTCTTTTCCGGCTTTTTTTTTTTTCTTATTTCTAAGAAAGAGGCCTTTAACTCTTAACAATTTTTTTGTGTGTTTTCTTTTTCAGATTATTTCAACACAAAGGGAATGAAAAGAAAACTATACAAAATGAAACTTATAAAATGTGTTGAAATGAACTTCTAAGAAGAGAAATGCTAAAGTAGATGACTTTAATAAACTTAAGACCAAAAGGAAAAGAAATTATGTTTGTACTTGAAAAGGAAGTAAAACAAAAAGTTAAAAAAAGAGCAGAATACACTATTACTACGCTCAAGTGAACTTACACAAATGTCTTTTTTGTTTAGTATTCAAAAACCTAAAAGTGACGCTAAACTTTAGTTGGGACCAATTTTATTTGCACAAACATACAAATGCACAAAAAAAAAAGAAAAAAAAAATAGAAAAGTGATTAAGATTTCAACAGCTGTTAGTAAAAGATTTGTAAGATTATTCGTACTGTCAGCAAAAAAAAAAAAAAAGACAGGAAAAGATTTTTGAATTTGCGACTTAACATTGTTTGAAATTTGCATTAGTTTGTGAAATGCAATAAAACTATGGCAAAGCAAAATTTGTGTTTGGAATTAAAGAATATATTTTATTTTAAAACTATAAAATCGAAATTTGTCCAAAATTTTAATTTTTTTTTCAAATTGTAAATTTGCACAAATCTGCTTAAAAATATCAAATTCCTGAATAAAAAAAAGGAACTTTATAAAAAAATTTTAAAAAACAGGCACTTTTATTTAACATTTCCTAAAGTTAAAAAATTAAAGCAAAATTTTTGTAAAAAAAATAAATTTGCACAAATAGAAAATTGGCAAAAAAAATTTTAATAATTAAGAATTTGTTCAAGATAAACTTAAAATGGCAAATTTGTTAAGAGTATCCTATAAAAAATATATTTGCGTTAAGTTTTTTTAATAGACAAATTAGCTAAAATTTTCTATTAAGCAAAAAATTTGGGCAAGTTTTCAGTAGACTCAAAGAAGTTTTTCGAAAAATTTAATATAAATAGTAAATTTAGGCAAAGTATTTTTCTGTTTAACAAACTTGAGCAAAGTTTCCTAAAAAAAAAACAATATAAAGCAAAGTTTCCTAGATAGAGATAATTTACGCAAAACTTTCTTTAAATAGAAAATTTGGTTAAAATTTTCTCATTATTTATTATAAAAAGCAAGTTTGCGCAAAATGTTGTGTGAGTTACAAATATTGCAAAACATTTTATATACTCATGCACCTAAATGCAAATTTACGCAATGTTTTCTCTCAATGCCAAATTTTTTCAAAGCTCACGAAACTATTTGCGGCATACTTTACGTTAGCAAAATTTGCGTTAATTTTTTTTTTTTTAATAGCAAAAATGTTCTTTAAACAGATAATATGGCACAAACTTTTTGCAAATATGTACAAAAATTTCTTTAAATTTGCGCAAAATTTTTTTAATAATAAGTTTGCTCAAAACTTCTGTAAATTTTCACTTTGCGGAAGTAAAGCAATAAATATCCAATTTGCTTAAAGTGTTTTCAAATAGACAACTTACGTTAAGTGTTTTCTAAATAAGAAATTTGCGCAATGCGCAAATTCGAACAAAACTTTCGCAAATTTCTGTAAATTACAAATTCGAGGAAATTTTTCTGTAAATATTAAATATAATAAAACTTGTACTTGCACAAATTAAATTAATAGAAAATTGCATATGGGCATTTCCTGGGGTCACGACCATACGTTCCGAAGATTTTGATGTACAAATAATTTAGAAAATAAAACTTTACCTAGAATTTTTTTTGCGATTCGATAGCATTTGGGAAGCTCAATGTTAAGTGCAAAAGATGGATTTCATCGAGTTTAAATTTTCATAATGATACACAGAAAGAAAAACACTCGGGATAAATTAATCTTTTTATACTTACTTCAATCACGAATCGTACTTAAAAATTCAAGTACGAATAACACTAAAACGTACTTAAATCAATCCTAAATGGAATTACTTTAAAAAATCAATCCCGATATTTCTTGAAATAAGTATAAAATGCTTAAATCAAGTACAAAAAAGATTAAACTGTTCGTTGAAAGTGCCGCTCTGAGAGTAAAATTACAAAATGAGGGTTTTATCTCATAAAACTTATTAGTCTCATCTCTCAGCATTGCATTTTTTTATGCGTGCGTACGTGTGTGTCTTTCAAAATTTTTTGTACAATTACAACAAAACAACACAAGTTTGAACAAAACGATTTGCATTTTGTTTGTAGTAACAACAAAAACAACAGAAGAAGAAAAACATATACATATATATATGTATGTATTATTTTTATGTTTAACCCTCCGGCTTACGCATGTTTTGATTATCTATACACATTAAACAAAGGTCCGGCCAGGCACATGTGTATCACGAAGGGTTAAAAAGTAAATTTGAAAATTGCGTCTCATTTAGTTTATATTTTTAGTTAAATATGTACATACGATTTTTAAAATAAAAAGCATATCGGGCATGATGTTGGTGTTTTATCATTCTTTAAGGTGTAAAACGGGTAAGTAATCAATAATTGTTTCTTTCTAATTTCTTTTTTGGTTTTTTTCAAGAACAAATTGGAGATAAAATCAACTTTATAATACTAAAATCAAACGCATTTTGAGATTAATTCAATCTTAGTTTTACTTAAATCAATCTCATTTTCGGAGAATTTTAAGTACGAGTTCGGATTGAAACAATTTTATAATTCTTGAATCAAACGCATTTTGAGATTGATTCAATCTTAGTTTTACTTAAACCAATCTCATTTTCGGATTACATTAAGTACGTAATCGGGATTGAATATGGATAATTTAAGTATTTTGGGATTGAAAATCCGTACTTGAATCAATCTTTCTGTACTTGATTCAAGAAAATCCGTACTCACCGTACTATCAATACCGCTTCGGATTGATTTGAGTACGTTTGGATTGATTTTTCTTTTGAGTGTAGGGAAAAACATGTGGTCACGAACGTACGCAAAATAGAAGTCAACTTTCGTTGACAGTAGTGAAATGTAAAAATCTGCAAAATGGAACGGAATATTCAAAAGTGATTAGTTTATTTTAAAAGTGTATTAATGTAGTTCTCTATCAAGCATTGACATAATAAAATATCTATATGGGCTTTTGTTTAATTGACTTAAGTAACGGTCGCGATCGTACGATTTTTCCATATGTTTTTTCTTATTATCACCATGCATTTTCCCATAAATAGCAAATACAAAAAACTGTGGGAAGTTAACTATGAATACCAAATTTATGGGAAACTAGCTGACCCGACAGACGTTGTCCTATCCAAATTAGGAAAAATGTTTGCGTTCGATTTTTAAAATCCGTTAAAAAGATACGAACATTTGAAAGAAAAATTGGTCAAATCGATGGAGCCGTTTTCTGATTTTAGGTAAATCGAAAAAAGTGGGCGTTAAAGTGGGAGGCGCAACATTTTCTTTCCGTAAAAACCTAAGTTGGCAATTATTTTTAAGAAAAAATCGTCCAAATAGCTCAAGTTGTTCTCAAGAATAAAAATAAAAAGCAAAATAATGAAAAATTTGCTATAAATAGCAAGTTTATAGAAAATTTGCTATAAATATCAAATTAATGGAAAACTTGCTATAAATAGTAAATTTATAAAAAATTTGCTATAAATAGCAAATAAATCAATAATTTTCTTTAGAAAGCAAATTAATGGCAAATTTGTTTTTAATAGCACATGTATGGAAAATATACCAAATTTATAGGAAATTTGCTATAAACAGCAACTTTATAGAAAATTTGCTATAAATATCAAATTAATGGAAAACTTGGTATAAATAGTAAATTTATGAAAAATTTGCTATAAATAGCAAATAAATCAATAATTTTCTTTAGAAAGCAAATTAATGGCAAATTTGCTTTAAATAGTAAATTTATGTAAACTTTGCTAAAAAAAAATAGAAAATATATACAAAATTTGCTATAAACAGAATATTAATAGAAAATTTGTCATAAACAAAAATTTGCAGAAAATGTGCTATAAATAGCAAATATATGGAAAATTTTCTATAAATGGAAAATTTGCTATAAATACCAAATTTGCTATAAAGATCAATTTTATAAAAAAATTTCTATAAATAGCATATTAATGAAAAAAATTCAATAAATAGAATATTTGCTATAAATAGCAAATTTGTAAATCTTTTTTTTAATAAGAAGCAAAGTTGTGAAACACTTGCCATAAAAAGCTTATTTTTACCAATATTTTCTTTTAAAGGTTCTACATTTTTTTTTATCACGTGGTTTAACTTTTTTCCCACACACACACACACACACACACACACACACACACACACACATACAAACACACAACTTTTTTCTTAATAATTTTACTATAATGCTTTTATTTAATGCACTTTGTGAATTCATATGTATGCTAATCTTAATGCACTTGCAAAAAAATATGCATTTGTTAACACTGGATTCTATTTAAATTTATTATATTTCTCTTTTAGTTTGTTTTTCTATCAATTTGTCTCTTTGGTTTTTGTAAAATGTGGTGTGTATTTTATAAATAATCCGTGAGTGTTTTTATTTAAAACAAATCTTTGTTTTTAAACAATAACAAACAAATAATTTGGTTGCATTTTGTAAAAAAAAGTAAAATAAAGCAAAGAGAAAAATTTATATAATTCTCTTAGCTGTTTCAACTAAAATCATCGCGTATATATTTATGTATGTTTGATAGAAATTTTATGAATAAATAAATTGAATCCGATAACTTGAATAAAGCAGCAAGTGACAAAATTTGTTAATAGACTTAAGTGTTCAAAAACAATGCTCGAGGATAAAGGGCAAATGAACAGTGGTTTACCTTGAGGATATAGATATTAGAAGGAAGTAAAGGCTTCCTGATGACTGAAGTGTATTTCTGGAGGTAGATCTAGGGATATTGAAGGCCGTAGAATTGATAAGGGGTGATATTGTTGGGGGCTCGAAGGTCACTATACATATGTGACAGCGCATAGAGAAAGGGACCAGTAAGGTAAAGGGAACAGTAAAAATCAACTACGCAAAACAAGAGGTAGGGACGACCTACGCGCGTTTTCAAGGTTGACCAACAATGTTGAGATGTGTCGATTTCAAATGAGACCAATACCAACACGCTCACACTTAAAAGAAAAATCAATCCAAACGTACTCAAATCAATCCGAAGCGGGATTGATAGTACGGTGAGTTCGGATTTTCTTGAATCGAGTACAGATTTGCAATCCCAAAATACTTAAATTATCCATATTCAATCCCGATTTCGTACTTGAAGTAATCCGAAAATGAGATTGATTTAAGTAAAACTAAGATTGAATTTATCTCAAAATGCGATTGATTCAAGTATTATAAAGTTATTTTATCTCCAATTTGTGCTTGAAAAAAACCAAAAAAGAAATTAGAAAGAAAAAATTATTATGATTGATTTACTTACCCTTTTTACACCTTAAAGAATGATAAAACACCAACATCATGCCCCATTATGGTTTTTACTTTAAAAATCTGATGTACATATTTAACTAAAAATATAAACTAAATGAGACGCAAGATTTCAAAAATACTTTTTAAACACACGTACGCACGCATAAAAGAATGCAATGCTGAGAGATGAGACTAATACGTTTTATGGGTGCCCCGGTAGGCTATCTAGTAGTGAGCTAGTCTATCAACCCCTGGGTTGCGGGTTCGATTCCCGCCAGAGACTCTGGTTTCTTTCCTGCAGACAAGCGTCAAGCTTCGCGGGGATTATCATAGGGAATTAAAAAAAAAAAAAAAACCCTAATTTTGTAATTTTACTCTCAGAGCGGCACTATCAACGAAGAGTTTAATCTTTTTTGTACTTGATTTAAGAATTTTATACTTATTTCAAGAAATATCGGGATTGATTTTTTAAAGTAATTCCATTTAGGATTGATTTAAGTACGTTTAAGTGTTATTCGTACTTGAATTTTTAAGTACGATTCGTGATTAAAGTAAGTATAAAAAGATTAATTTATCCCGAGTGTTTTTCTTTCTGTGCAGTGATGGTACACCAAAGATACACGTATTTAAATCTTTAAAATGGCAAAAACCCTTAGGTCCCTTTTTATTTTTCGCGTCACATATGTGGAAAGCCAGGTGGCTCTTAGAGCCTTGATGGGATGTTTTTTTGAGTTTCCAGTTAGTGGATGAATGTAAAATAACTCGAAGGGAAATCTTTGCGGAGTATGTAGTGGCAAGATTGGGCTCGGAAATGGTGGATACTGACAATGTGGAGACAGTAAGAAGGAATGGATTTTAAGCTTAACATACGGAAATGTCGTCAGCAGGGACATTAATTTGTTTGTGCTTCGTGGCCCTTCAATGAAAGTATGGCTAATTTTATAATGAATTCTATGCTCTGCACTCTCAAATTTAAAAATCAGTTAAAATTAAATTTAAAAAAAAAACCTCTTATGACCTTTTTTGATTTCAATATTTTTTTTTCTTATGTAAAAATTAACACAGTCACTCACAACATATTGACAATTCCAATGCATTTATTCATTCAGCTGTAATCATTTCAGTGTCATTGTGAACACCTTTAGACCTGCAAAAATTTTGAATGCTTCACTGCATTTTTGGTGGGGGTTTTTTTTTTGACAAAAAAAAAAAAAACAAAATTAAATCTGATGTATGCATTTAAATGCACAACTTATATAAAACAATTTTTATGAACAGTCATAAAAAAGTAAATATTTTTAAATAAGTGATAACTTTCATGTAAAAAAAAGATGTATTTCCAACATGTTTATAAAATAAAAGGTTTATGTGAAGTAATTTCACGAATTTAAAGTTTTTTTCTTTTCGCTTGACTAAAACATTTTAATAATTTAAAATACACTCACACGTCAGGCAATAAAATTTAAATATTAAAACAATAAATGTAACAATTTATTGAAATGTACAGATTACGGAATGTTTATCTTTAATTTTTTAAGAGTTTAAAACGAGCATGTAGGAAGGCTAATGTTCTGAAAATAGCATGATTTAAGATCGCAAAACGACAGATTTACAGAGAAAAAAAACTCCAAAAAAAATTGTAACAAAATTTATGTATAGTAAAAATTACCCGATCGAGCGGAATTAAACTCACATCTGTATTAACTAGGGTTTTTTCCCGGGATTTCCCGTCCCGGGAATTCCCGGGAATTTCAATAATTATATTTCCCGCTTTCTCGGGATTTTTCATGCGGGATCCCGGGAAATAAAAAATTCCTCATAGTTTAAGAAAAGAGCTATTTATACTTTGAAATTTAGTTTTCTATTCTCTTAAAATAAGCATCTGATGAATTTCATTTAAAAATCGAGATAAAACTGAAATTTTGAACCCGACCAACTCAGATATCGATGAAATTTTGTTCATAGCTAAATTTGATCAATACAAACAAACTCTCATTTTTAGAAATGACTGTTTTGCGATTTTTTGGGCGTGACACAGTGGGAACGTTTTCGAAAAAACGCGAAAATGGTCGAAAAGAGCTCCATTTAAACTACAATAACTCAGAATCGGCTAAACCGATTTCCATGATCTTGGTATCATTAAAAAGATATTTTAACAGGCTTAATGACACGTTAAAAAAAAAAAAGAAATACACTGTAAAAAAATGTATAACAAAAAAAAAATTTTAACTGACGAAAAAACCAAAAAGATCAAGGTTTTTTTTACAGTGTATTCATTTTTTAGAAAGGTTTATCCTTCATCTATACCATATCAAAAAATAAAAATGGGTTCTTTTTTAGTTTTTTTTATATAATTTTTTAAGTAGTGTCACTTCTAGTAATTGCCCTTATATTTTATAACAAAAAAAAATTTTAGGTAACGAAAAACGAAAAAAGATCAAGGATTTTTTACAGTGTATTACTTTTTTAGAAAGGTATTTCCTTCACCTATAACATATCCAAAAAGTAAAATGGGTTCTTTTTTAGTTTTTTTTATATAATTTTTTAAGTAGTGTCACTTCTAGTAATTCCGCAAAATTCTGAATAAAAAAATCAATGTATTCTTCATAATAATTTTCTATTTTGTTATAAACATTTATTACTTTACCCATAATAAAGAGAAATATATATAGAACAAAAAATTGTTGCCCTTTTCATTCCAAAGATTTTTTCAGGTATATTTATTCTTCCTCAGGTAGACACCATGTGCCAGAACTAAGGGCTAAAAATATGTACCTGACGAAGGGTTAACAGGTAAAATAAATAAAAATTTCTTACAAATAATTAACTTAAAAAAAATTTAAATAAAATAAAACACAAATTAATAAAAACATGGCAAATAATACCAGATATTTTCGCTGTTATTCGAATTATTTCGAAAACTTTCGGTACGTATTACTAGAAGTGACACTACTTAAAAAATTATATAAAAAAAACTAAAAAAGAACCCATTTTACTTTTTGGATATGTTATAGGTGAAGGAAATACCTTTCTAAAAAAGTAATACACTGTAAAAAATCCTTGATCTTTTTTGGTTTTTCGCTACCTAAAATTTTTTTTTGTTATAAAATATAAGGGCAATTACTAGAAGTGACACTACTTAAAAAATTATATAAAAAAAACTAAAAAAGAACCCATTTTTATTTTTTGATATGGTATAGATGAAGGATAAAATTTTCTAAAAAATTAATACACTGTAAAAAAAACCTTGATCTTTTTGGTTTTTTCGTCAGTTAAAATTTTTTTTTGTTATAAATTTTTTTACAGTGTTTTTCTTTTTTTTGTTCTATATATATTTCTCTTTATTATGGGTAAAGTAATAAATGTTTATGACAAAATAGAAAATTATTATGAAGAATACATTGATTTTTTTATTCAGAATTTTGCGGAATTACTAGAAGTGACACTACTTAAAAAATTATATAAAAAAACTAAAAAAGAACCCATTTTACTTTTTGGATATGTTATAGGTGAAGGAAATACCTTTCTAAAAAAGTAATACACTGTAAAAAATCCTTGATCTTTTTTCGTTTTTCGTTACCTAAAATTTTTTTTTTGTTATAAAAATATAAGGGCAATTACTAGAAGTGACACTACTTAAAAAATTATATAAAAAAAACTAAAAAAGAACCCATTTTTATTTTTTGATATGGTATAGATGAAGGATAACCCTTTCTAAAAAATTGATACACTGTAAAAAAAACCTTGATCTTTTTGGTTTTTTCGTCAGTTAAAATTTTTTTTTGTTATAAATTTTTTTACAGTGTATTTCTTTTTTTTTTTTTAAACGTGTCATAAAGCCTGTTAAAATATCTTTTTAATTATACCAAGATCATGGAAATCGGTTTAGCCGATTCTGAGTTATTGTAGTTTAAATGGAGCTCTTTTCGACCATTTTCGCGTTTTTCCGAAAACGTTCCCACTGTGTCACGCCCAAAAAATCGCAAAACAGTCATTTCTAAAAATGAGAGCTTGTTTGTATTGATCAAATTTAGCTATGAACAAAATTTCATCGATATCTGAGGGGGTCGGGTTCAATGCATCTCGATTTTTACATGAAATTCATCATCTGTGGATGGGTTGTCGATTAGATCAATTACAAGAAGTGAGTACATACGTAAATCAATGTCTCCTGATGCAATAAATCTACTTAAAGCAGAATAGGCAGTGCAACAGTTGATAATTAATAAATTTAGTGAAGTGAAAAGTTAATAAAGAACATTAATTCAAAATAAGATGCAGGTAGTAAAGCTTAATTGTCCATGGACAAGTCTTTATTGCAACATAGTCATATCTACAAAAACAAATGAACTTGGCAAAATGCGATTAAAGTTTTCAAAATGTACCGATTTAAAGATATATTTTGCTAAACTTCGGTTCAGTTTGAGATAAAATACGAGAAGGCATGAAGGAACACTGCTTAAATAACTTAAAATTTTGGATTTTTTGAGATATGACTATGTTGCAATGAAGGAGCGATATGTTTATTAGGTGATAAACACAAATTTTTTTTCAATTTGTGTTGGTTTATATACCCTTGAAGTGCGGGGAAACCGAAATAAAAAAAATTTGGAAGCTCGTGTAAGATACTACAACATACAATTTGAAAAACACATTGTCCTAAAGATTACAGATAGACCTAATGAAATGAAAAGGTTTGTAAGAGGTTGATGCTATTTTTTGCATGAACCTTGACATACATTTGACTAATATAGACGTTGTTTATAAAAAAAAATGCTTCTTATTGTGAATCAAAAGCCTTCTACAACGGTGCACTTTTAACTATTTATCCAACCTCGGTAAAAAATGAACGAAATTTTTCGGAAACATGGTAATTAGTAAATAAAATAATCAATATACTTTTTGACGTCTTACTAAGCGCTTTGAGTGTGTCAGAAAGTTATTTCCTAAGCCGTTAAAAAATGTTTATATATTTATTTAAAATATTTTATCTATTTTATGAATTAACTTTTTGATCTCATATCTTGAGTACCTCAATTTGTGTTTGTTTTTATTATTGTTTTATGAATTAAATTGTTATGTTTATCTTAATTTTTTATCTTGTATCTAGAGCATAATAATAATAATTCGGAATTTACATATAAAACCGTAAGGTAATAATAATTCAAGTTCCTATTTTGATCTTCATTAATTTTGTAGTATTTAAGGATTTCTTTTATTTAATTTACTGTGTATTATTTATATGGAGCGGGATCCCGGGATCCCGGGAAATTCAAAAAAAATTCCCGCTTTCCCGGGAATCGAAAAACTCCGGGAAAAAAAAACTCTAGTATTAACAGACAGTCTTATCAGTGTGTTTTTTTATATTTTGCTCTGTAAGTAAATTTTGTACATTATTATTAGCTAGATGATCCGTTGTAGATTGAGGATATGAGGAGATCAGAAGAAAAAAAGAAGTGAATGCTTCATATCTTTAATTGGGGTTTTTCTAAAATCCTAAATTCTTTATTTTGTAATTCCTTTGATTCCAAATTGGGAGGGATAAATTGATTTTACCTTCAGCACCACAAATTACACAGTGCAACAAAAATCAGGTCATCGCCGCCAGCCTCAATACTAGACTCATGGCGAATTCAACAAGGTAAACTCAACTCGTCAGCCGTTCATCAGCTGTCTCCACGGCGAATTAAGAAAAAATAGGGAAACGTCAAAATATAATTTTGTTTATGTTTTGCGCCAAAATAACCGAAAAAATTTCTTAGAAAAACTGCGAATAATTATAGTGAATTAAATAATCTCTTTTATTACCCAAACAAAATTTTTATTTTGTTTTTCAATCAATTTTTGCCTTGTCAGCATTTTTGACAGCCGCCTATTAAATTGCAAAAAGTACATGGTTTGTAGTTGTAGAGTTGCACTTACCTTGTTGAATTCGCCATGACTAGACTATTGGTAGAGCAAATCTGCCAAAGGGTTTTGAAAAGTTATCTCGGGTTCCCGAAATAAATGTACTTCTGAGCTGAAATACTATTTCAGATGTTTTCAGTAGAATTTTATGGCGATTCTTTGCTTAAAATATATTAACACTTTAACACTCATTTTAAGGGGTCCTTTTTTAAACTTACCCACAAAAGTAAACTAAAACTGCACTTTAAAGGGGTAAAATGTTCGACGAATATTTTCTGCATCAAATTTTACTAGGGGTATTCTAAGACTAAAAGTTCGTGGAATGTATGTAGAACGGTGTTTCGAAAAGTTCCAAAATTTCAAGGCCCGGAATTTTGAAAATCAGTTTTACATACATTGCACGAACTTCTGGCCTTATTGCAAGTATTGAGGATGGTTTTTTTCTTGCACGCTGATATTTGACAAAAAATTTAATTCTAAGTTAATAATTACACAATGTTGCAAAAAAGAATGAAACAGAAATAATACGATAATTTCTTTCTTGTAGGTATTGTCGAGTAAACTAAGACTCTGTCCTTGAAATTTGCGAAAAACCTCCAAAATCTCGAGTAACGTGTAAAAAACCGGGTTTTCGTACCTTTTGCACTTGTATGCCAGGTACTTTGATAAATGTCAACCGATCTAGGATTTATTAGCGGAGTTAGAAAGAATGAACTAAGGCCTTTTAAAGATGTGAACATGATATTTAAGTCATATTGAGGTAACTATACGCATTTCTCCAGAAAACTCTACTTTTTAAAAAAAATCCTCTATTTATAACTTTTGCACATTTTTTTGTTTAGGAACCGTATTATTTATGAATTTATATTGAAAGTATGTTTATTTATAACACTCGTTTACAGCCAAAAATACCAAGAACGCCACATGCCTAGATAAGTTAATTGGGACCTCCTGAACACGAAAAAAGCTGTAATTGTTTTCCTAAGTACCGTTTTTTAGATAACGGTACTTTTGTGTTTTTCGGTGTATGGTCCCACTCATACCCTTGTGGAGCCCAAAATAAAGTTTTTATTACGGATTTTGTGGAACGACAATATTTTCATATTCTTTGCTCACACACTATATTCGGCGTCCATCAGTATTTTACAAAAAACGGAATTTGATATAAAATGAAAATATTGTCGTTCCACAAAATCCTTAATAAAAATTTTATTTTTCATCCGATTTTTTTCAAATTACGCTTATGTTGGTAATTAAATAAACTATTTGGCTAAAAAATAAAACATTCGAGATATTTACTATAACGTAAAAAAAAACAACATAATAAAAATTAAAAATTAAAAAAAAAACGTTAAAAATAGGCAAATTTTTAATTTTGAGGTGCCATTACTCAGCAATTTCTTATCAGATAAAAGCATATCGACGGAAAAGGCATTCAATTACCTTTCCAACGATATGCCATTTATTTCGATCGGACTTTTTGGTTGGGCTACACAAGGGTTTGAGTGGGACCATACACCCAAAAACACAAAAGTACCGTTATCGAAAAAACGGTACTTAGGAAAAAAAATTACAGCGTTTTCGTGTTCAGGAGGTCCCAATTAACTTATCTAGGCATGTGGCGTTCTTGGTATTTTTCCAAATCAAAAATTTGTAAAGCAGTGTAATTAACAAGATTGTTTGTTGTGGTTAATTCCCAATTTTTATTCTTGATAAAAACACTGAAATTAATTATTGATGGGATAAGCTATTTCTATGGGCACTTAACTGGTTGCTTAGGACAGATAATCAGGAAACGTCATCCAGAGATTTTAGAAACACTAAAGATATTAAACAAATAAAACTGTTAAGCGAATAAGAATTAAAAGGAACAGTTTAACTTGTAACAATATCAAAGCTTAAACAAAAACAACAACAATAAACAGTGAGTTTATCTTTTTTTTTTTACATTCCCCACTACAATTGTTGGAATTCTCCAAACATTAATTGTAGTTGTAAGTAGGCTAAGAAAAAACAAAAAACAACTTGCTTTATTGTTTTCGCAAGAAAATCAATATGAAGCAAGTTTCCAGTTCAGTTTTTTTAAGCCGTGCACTTGACAGTTTATCAAAGTAATTTTTGGGAATATAAAATTTTTAATTAATAGGATTTGGTTTGTCGCGCTAATTTCTCAATTTTTTATCTTGATAAAAACACCGAAATTTATTGTTTATGGGATAAGCTATTCCTATGGTTACTATTGCTATGTTTATTTATTAACATAATGCAACCTTGTTTTAAAATATTCGTTAAAAGTTGACCAAGTTATTAAACTTTTAATAAAAATAAAATTAAAATTCTTTTATTTTTATAAGTTATAAAAAAAAGATTAACTAGTGAGGTAACTATAATTTTTTTTTTCATATTTTTATACCCACACCACAATAGTGGCGAGAGTATTATGCATTTGTGCTGATGTGTGTAACACCTTAAATATTGGTCCTAGACCCACCTTAAAGTATACCGATCGACTCAGAATCACTTTCTGCGCCGAACTAACGATGTCCGTCCGGCTGGCTATCCATGTAACTTTGTGCGCAAAGTACAGGTCGCAATTTTGGAGATATATAATTTGATAAAATTTGGGACATAGGTTCTTATTGGCACAAGGACCAAGCCTATTGAAAATGGGCCAAATCGTAGGACCGCGAGGGAAGATAGGGGGAAATTTCTTCCTCTCAGAAACTATCAAACCGATTTTAATGAAATTTAGAACATATGTATATAGATAGAACCATATCTATTTTTTAAAAAATAGGACCACGAGGGGAGATAGGGGCAATTTCTGCCTCTCAAACCGGTTTTTATGAAATTTAAAACATCGATAGATCCATATCTATATGGACACATAAGCTTTACAGTTTTTCAAAAATAAGACCACAAGGGGAGGTAGGGGACAATTTCTGCCTCTCACAAACTTTCAAACCAATTTTAATGAAGTTTATAAACATAGATTAATCCATATTTATATGGACGAATAAGCATGATGTGTTTTTAAATACTGGTTGGGCTTGACCGACTATTATTTCTTACTTGTTTAAAATGAACTTAAGGTTCCAAGTCCATGAACTGTGCTTATTTTTCATTAACTGTAACCCTCTAAAAAAATGCTTAATCGGTTCAAAGCTGGCATCTAGTGTTATATTAAAGTAATTTTTAATAAAGCCTTTAAGAATATAGTCGACGAATGCGCCCTGTCAAACGTCGAACCTGCAACGAAAATTAAATTTTATACTAATTCTTTAAAAAATTAATCATACTCAGTATTCATCAAATTTTGAAACAATATTTTATTATTCAATATCCCAGAAAAACAACAAGCAGTAAAATTTTTAAATCTATTGCATATCTTCTTAGATGCAGGGCTTCAAAAAAAGTGCCGAAGTTGCCCAGTCTTCCCTATTAAACCTTTCCGCTTATCCGAAAGCCTGCTATCAAAAAAATTTAAATAACATGGACAGTTCAGAAAACAAAAAAATTTACATTTTTTTTTCCAATTTTTATATTAAAATTACAAAATAACAAATTGGTATTGAAACTTCAAAAGCTAAATAAAACAAGTTAGAGTGCTATATTCGGCTGTGCTGAATCTTTGATACCCTCCACCGACACTTCGAATGTTTTAGGGGTAATATCTGTATGATGTCTATTTATTATTATAATCTTTGCAAAAACAGACATATGCATTAAAATTTGTTGCGGTTTAGACCTATATAAAATTATTGACCGACAATCAGAATCAATTTTAAAAAGCTTGAGTAGAATATCAGTTTAAGCTGAACTTAAATGATTTTCAGGAGAACAAATTATATAAAAGCCATGGTAAGCTATGAACCAATCATCCCAAATTCTGCAGAACGATTTCAGGTATTTAAAAACATAAATTTCAATACAACGGTGCAATTTGTTTAAGCGTTTGCAGTGAATTTCAGAAGGCTGCTAAAATGGAAATAAAGGTAAATTATGGACCGTATATCACAAAATTGCATAACATTTTTTTTGGCCATATGAAGCTAAACTGGAAGAAAGTTTATCGCGTATTTAATTATTTTACCAGAGTGGGCTTTATATGAGGCCTATGGTAAGTTATGCACCGATCTTCACCAAATTTAACAGTGTCATTTCTAGTTCTACAAAACTGTGATGTACCAAATTTTGTTATGATAGCGTTATTTTTAACGTTTTTAGGCGTACTAAGCTGTTTTCCTGGAGTAAGGTTTATATGGGGCCTAAGTGTAAATTATGAACTGATCCTATAAAACTTTTATGTTCCAAATTTTGTTATGATAGCATTATTTTTTACGGATTTAGGCGTACTAAACTCTTTTCCGGAAGTAGGGTTTATATGGGGCCTAGGGTAAATTATTGAGCGATCTTTACGAAATTACATAGTTTTACTTATTGTCCTATAAAACTTTGATGTACCAAATTTTGTTACGATAGCGTTATTTTTTACGGTTTAAGGCGTACTTAACTGTTTTCCGGAAGTAGGGTTTATATGGGGCCTAGCGTTAATTATGAACCGATCTTCACGGAATTATACAGCGTGATTTCCAGTTGAATAGGACGAATTCTTGCAAAATCATATGTCATTCTGTGCATTATTCCACCATTTATGTAAGTTTTTGTAACAAAATTATCAATTTTTTTTAGGTGGTGGTTCCACATTTTGATTGATAGCTCTGATCCTACTAAACGGATTTTGCTGAATTTCAATCCCAAACTGCTTAGGATAACTACAAGCAATTTGACAACCAGTTCTTTTTAGTTAAGTTCTTGAGCTTTTCGAAAGTGATCGTGTTTTCAACAGACGGACAGACAGACGGACATTGCTAAATCGACTTAGAATTACTCAAGTACCCAGAATATATATACTTTATGGGGTCTGATATGAATAATAAAAAAGTTTCACACGGAATGACAAACTTAATATACCCACTTCACAACTAATTGTGGTGGAGGGTATAAAAACAGAAAGGGACTTAACGAAAAAAATTCACTAGCACTTTCGTAATCTGTGTTCTACTCAAGTAAATGTTCAAGCTACGTTACTCCATATCCTAGTTTATAATCTTATTCAAAAGGGAATTTCAATCGATAGCCAGTGTAGATTGCCCCAGAAGTGCTATATAAGAACTCTTGGATAAATCTTGTGGAGCATATTGTCATGTCTTTACAATTTTTGGTTCTTAAGGAGACTCTCGCTTTCCGCGGAAACTCAACCTACTCGACTAGTTCTAAGTTAAAAGTTGTCCAACATGTTTTTGCACTATTAAGGACTCTATTAATTTTAACAACCTCATTTGACATTCGATATAGTATTAGATTCAACAGATGCATAATACGATCTATTGCACACATAATTGCAAAATTTTAATATCCTTCGCTTCCAGTGAAGCAGAATTGACCATTTAAATAATTTCTTTGGTCAAATTAAAGTGGCACCAATAACGTATATAATAAATATCTATAAACGTATACATATAAATATGTAGCATCCACATCATTAATATCTACAAGCTTACAATACATACATGGAAATCGTAGTTATTTGAAGTATTTACATTTATAAAATGTGTCAACACATGACATTTATTACTGTCACAGTTTGATATTTATCAACATTTTCGTACGTGATTGAATAATAATTGGAATATTTTTAGTTGGGAAGGGAGAAGGAATTGTTGGTTTCATATTTCAGAAAAACAACTAAATAGGCAAAAACTATAATGAGATTAACAACTAGTTAAACATGTATTTATATCAAAAATTTTGCAGGCACATGCTTGCCCTCTATTTTAGAAACTCACATACATACATACACACACATTCAAAGTAAATTTACATGCACACACATTAACTTTATATACTAAAAGTCAAACGATTAGTGTCAATTGTTTTAACAAATGTATTTACAATATATTTTGATATTTTTCTATTTAACTGTCCACCCAATTGACAAACATTTGTTACGAGGGTTGGCTCTATCACATTTTTCCAAATTTTAGAAATTTTTTTAAATATCGTTCCTTTTACTTGTAGAAAGGCTGTGTTGTTTCCAGGTGACAAGTAATTGATTGTGTAGAAAAATTTATATGAAAATCCCTCAGTTTTTTGATAAATTTGTCTACACAATAAATTGTTTGTCACCTGGAAACCACACATACACTGAATCAATTAAGTCTCCGTACAGACATAATCATTTTATCATTTTATGGTCACTTTTAATTATATATATTATAACTTTTTGAATTCATTTTATAAAAAAAACTTATAAACTACAAAACAACATAAAAAAATTCATAATATTTTGAATAAAAACATAAAATTTTACATAAATTCATAAATTTCACCTAAAATAACACAAAAAAAGTCTCCGTACAGTTAACCATTTTAAGGCACAAAGTCCCAATATTAAATAGAAATGAATCTAATATGTGGTAGGTCCTCCTTTCTGAGCAATTACAGCATTTAAACGGCTATGCATGGAATGCACCAGCTTTGTTGTTGTCAGGGAATCTATTTTATTCCACTCTTCCTTAATAACGGATTTGAGCTGATCCTTACTCGTTATATTGTGCTGCCGAATCTTTCGTTCCAAGTGATCCCATAGATACTCAATTGGGTTGAGATCCGGTGACTGAGCTGGGTGATTTAATTGCTTAGGAACATTATAAATTAGCCATTCCTTTACTAATCTCGAGGTGTGTTTGGGATCGTTGTTTGAGGTTTTCTTTTAATATATTAAGGTATGCATATTTGTCCATCGTGCTTTCAATGAAAATAAGATTGCCCACCCCAGATGAAGCCATGCAACCCCAAACCATAACGTTACCTCCTCCGTGCTTTACGGTTGGAGTCAAATGCTTTGGATCCATTTCAGTATTTGGCTTTCTCCATACCATTTTTCTTCCATCAGAACCAAAAACATTAAATTTACTTTCATCTCTGAAAATAACTCGATCCCAAAATAAAAAATCTTTATCAATATGCTGATAGCGTAATCCAATCTCTTTTTCATATTCACTTTTCGAACAAGGGGCTTCTTACGGCTTACCCGGCCATTGTATCCATTTCATTTAAGAGCGTTACTTATAGTTTGGGGGTTAACTGTTATTCCATCGCTAGTTTTTAAGTTTCCTGCAATTACACAAGGGCTGATTTTTGGATTACATTCTACAGTTCGTACAATTCCTCTTTCTAGGTGGTGGTTTATTTTTCTTGGTCGGCCAGTTCTTGGTTTGTTTGCGATTGCACCGGTTTTTGTGAATTGTTGAATAGCATATTGAGCGGAAGAACGTGGTCTTTTCACAATATCACTGATTTCGCTTAGACTTTTTCCTTCATTTTTCAGATTAATAATAATTTTCTTTGTATCCATTGAAATTTGCTTATTTTTGCACTCCATAAATATACAAATTTTTTTATTTTCACTTTCGACTAGATAAAACAATATGGAATTTAGGTACCAATGACTTTAAACTTACACAAATCCGTTATCAGGCAATTACGATGTAAAGTCAAAAATTGTACGGTAACTTTTTTGAATAAAAAAAATAGTGTTGCCACATGTAAGTGATTTTTTGATGGCCATCTTTGCAATTTGGCTTGTGAAAATGACGCATTGTTTTCCTCTTTTATCCCTAGATTAAGGTCAAAAGTTTATATTGGCCTTATTTTAGTTTTTTAGGGAAATAGGTTTAATTAATTAAAAATTAAGTTACTGTACGGAGACTTAATTGATTCATGTAAGTCTATTTTCTATAATTTACAGGAGAGGGCAAAAACTTGCTAAAATCTGTCGTATGGGTTATGGCTTAAAAAAAATACGATTTTTTTATTTATGCAGTTGTGAATAGACAAAATTGTTGTATCGCTACTTTGTCGTATTGCTAAATGTCAAAAATGGAAAATATCAATTCAATGTTTATTGTCAATTAACTTTGAGTAAACTATTTAGAAGATTAACCAATTGTTTTGCCAAATAATAAAAAAAATTTAAAAAGCAAAAAAGTTGAGACCCTTATGTATGGATGCTGTGTTTGGTGGCAGGCAATGAAGTAAGCAAGTCAGAAGAACCTTCTGTCTAAGGCTCAGAGGTGTGCTTTGATCGGAATGGCAAGGGCCATGACAAGTACTTCTCAAGCAGCTTTGGATGTTATTCTACATCTTCTGCCTGTTAGTATGTGATTGGAAGAGCAGCAAGAAGTTTTCTTAGACTGGGACTATTGGGAAATTTCGCGATAGGTCGCTTGCGGATCTTGAATGAGATTGGCATTGGTGGTTATTGCCTGGGCTAGGGACTATGAATGACTGTGGTAATTTTCCAAAGGTGAAATTACCGTCAAAGGGGAGCTGGTCAGATCAGGGCAGATTTTATGAGGGATTTACTATTTTTACTAATGGCTCGACGACAAGGGATATTAGAAGGTCATATGGACTTCCTGACGGTAGTAGTGCAGTTGAGCGGAGGTTTTAGGGATTTGAAGGCCATAGAATTGATAATGGTCCTTGATGGGCTGTTTTGTACATTCCAAGCTAGTGGATCATTTTGAAAGATATATAAAAAAAATAGAGACAGTAGCGATTAGATTATTTTTACATTACCATTTAGAAAGTATTAATATTATTTTACAATTGAACTGTGTAATGGATAAAACTAATCAAGAGGCGCCGTTTGGAATTCGTTGGAATATGACAAAGGACCTAAATGCAATTAATTAATCTGTTGATATTTGTCTTTTGGCTCAAAGATATGTGGATGATGAAGCAAGAAACGGAACACTCGCCGGAAACGCCCTAAGAGTAGGATTAGGAATGAATTTTGAAAAGACAATATATGTGCGTTTAAGTGTCCCAATTATCGTATACAATTTATTATGAAAGATATCGACACATAAACCTACCATGGATGCGAGAAAAATTAAGATGGTAGACTTAAAGCTGATATTTGTGATGGGATAAATTAGGATCGCATTGCTCACTTTAAGTTGCGCAGAGCACGACGTGTGAACATTATCTCGGATAGGAAATAAATAAATATGCATATTTAATTTCTGTGTAAAATTAGAGACTTTATTTATTAAAGTTTGAGAAAAATCCTTTGCATATAAATTGGCTAAATTGACTCCCAAACGGCAAATTGTTGTCCAGTCAAATTAGACACACGTAGACGGAAAAACACATGATCAAATCGATACACTTTTAGATCAACTTCCTACACAAACGTTCTACTGGGCTTGGGGTTTTTACACTATGGTGGCCACATGGGATGAGCTTAAATAAAAAATTGGCCCAATATTTTTTTATGCAAAGAGTATGAATAATTTGTTGAAATTTTTTTTACGAATTAAGCAGTTTCTTCTTATTTGTTGGCAATTTTAAAAGCTCTTATAATTTTCATTCTTATTTGGCGCCTAATGTAATTGTGAAACCCTTAACGATTTTCATAAGTTTATAATTTAGCGCTTTTATAACATTTTCTTATAGGGGAAAATATTTTTTTACTCCAATATCTTCTCCATTTCCTGTGATTTTTTTTAAATCTAAAAACTTTTGGCATTCTTAATAGCTCTTATCAATTTCTTCATAAATGTTTGTCATTTTTAAAATTCTTTTCATTTGTTTCATCCCAACCCTCGTTCAAATATTACCAATTTTACCAAATTTTTAACAAACACATACACACACAACACACACAATAATTTACCAGATTTGTTGTATATTTGTGTGGTTATCAAATCAATTTGAAAAGGTGTGATCTGGGCGTGACACAAAAGTTTTCAAACGTGTTTTGCGTGCATGTGTGTGTTTCTATGTTTATATTTACTCAATTGTGTTTGTATTTATTTAACCTAATAAGGTGTTTTAAGGTTGTTGTCATGTCCTATAATGTCAATTAATTTATGGTGATTTTTTGTGGTCTAATGTTTATCATTAATTTGGTCAACAGCAGCAAACTGCAAATAAACTTTGTAAAAGTTTTATTTTTTTTTTGTTAATAATATTGCAGGGGATGGGAAATTTTGGGAAAGAAACTTAATAAATGTTACAAGTATTTAATAGTGATAACTAGGTTGTAGATCAAAAGAACATTTAATCGATTTCAATTAAGTTCTCTTTTAAAGGTTGGCGGCTGATTGGCATTAAGGTATTTTTGTTATTTGGAAAGCCAAACCTTTTGGGTTCTTTAAGTGTTTTAAGAATAAACAATAAAGAAAATAAAAAAAAAAACAAAAATGCTGTAAAACAAGTTAACAAGAAAATTTCAGAATTTTCTTTCTTTCACAAAATATTTTGAGATAGACTTTATTTAACTTTACATGCCAGTATTCAATTTTGAGTAAAAATATTTATTTAGGTTTTTTTGTTGTTTAAGTTTTTAAAATAATTGCCTGTTTTTCAAACTAAAATAAGAATAAAAATAAAAACAAAAACTAATTTGAGTTTTTTTTTTGTTATTGTTTCATAATAAATTCCCAAGCGAAAATTTCTATTTTATTTTGAGAAACAGGCAGTAAGACTAGACTTTAGAGAAAGCAGTAGAATAGATTATTGAGAAGTGTATATTTTAGATAAAGTGTGTGGAAACTTGTAACGGACGAAAACTGAGACCCTACTATAAAATTAAAAATTAGGTAGATATGAAATTCATAAATCAACTAATAACCATAGACGTAAAGAAAGACATTAAAATAATAAAGGAAACGGAAATTTATAGATGCAAACACATTTATAAATGTATGAAAAGGATTAAGCTGTTGTATACCTTTTCATTTCTATACCCACCCAAAACCTATGTTATTCTTTGAAATTTTCGAATAACCCATTATGCCCCTTCTCTAATGTATTTAAATGTTTCGTGAAATAAATAAAAATTGCTTAAAGGTCCATTCTACTTACACTGTATTTATTTAAACTTCAAAATCACGAAATAAATTAATAATTAAAATAAAAATTATCATTCTAATCAAAATTTTAAATCACCAAATTATATTTAATAATTAAAATAAAAGTATAAAATTATAATTTAAATTAAGGGTTGTTTATGTTAAAAAAAAAAAAAAATGAGTTATGAATTATGTTAACATAATCGTTTTAAAGAAATTACAAAATGTTAAAACTTAAAATAAAATTGAAATCTTTGTCAATGGTTTTTGAATTAGATCAACATTCAAAAAAAAAAATAACATTATTATCTAGAAATTAAAATTAAGTTTTAACATTTTCTATTCTGTTATTGTATTTTAACAGAAATTTTAAAATAGTTAAATAAAATTAAGTATTTTTGTTTGTTTATGTTTTATTAGGTTTATTTTTTTTTTTTTTTTAAATTTGAATTAATAATAAAATAACAACTCACCACATATTATTTCCCTCGGAGACTGCAGGCCTGAAGTTCAGAGGTTTATTGATGGTTCTGTTTTAATATTAATTATTTATATGAAAGTATTAAATGGAGTTTATCTGGAATGTGTACCTATTTCATCTGTTATGTGAACTGTATAATGTATGTATGTAAGTATAGTGTATGTTAGTATTTAAATTTATAATTTTAAGACATTACAAACAAATTTGGTGACTTCTTATAGGATGTTAATATAAAATTTGTCAAAAGAAATTTAAAATGAACTACCAATTGAAATAAATTTAAAATAAATAAGTCTCTAATATAAATTGTTAAATAATGTTTAAATATAAATTAAGTTATTGATAAGTTAAATTAAGTTAAGGGAATTAAAGTGAAATAAATGTATGTTAAGTTAAAAATGTTACGTTCAATTAAGTTAAGTAATATAAATGTAGTTATGTTAAATTAAATAATGTTTTGTCAAGTTAAACTATGGTATAGTATGGTAATATTTATGATGGTTATATAAGAGTTAAACTGGTAACGGGATATTCTTTTATATTCGCGAAAAGTCGCACTTCTTTTGTAAATTATTAAATGAATTGGCAGGAAATTTTAAAGCTTAGATTCCGTATAATAAAAAGCTTGAACACCAAAGTTTGAAAATTTTTGCGGCTTAATTTCCGGCTTAAAAGCTGGTTTATTCAACGCTTTAGTGACCACAGTATCCAAAATTGTGTTAATGCTGGGAAACTGCCCATATACAAATAAACTATCTAAGCTCACAATAAAAAATACATTTTAACACTAATTACCCAAAAAACTCAATATAAATACCTTTTATATTCAAAATCTCCCTTAGATCCTTAATTGAAACCACTATCTTATCTTCTCTTGGCCTTTTCCTTTTTTTTTTTATTTTTCCCTTTGTATTAAAATTCCTCACAATGATTGAATATTTTAAGTTATTGTAATTTTTTTTTTCAAACCTTTTCTCAATGAAAATTTTTCAATTAATGAAATTTTCTGAAAATTTCTAAACTAAATTTCAAAGCTATATATGTATAAAAATTTTCTTTTTTTTTTTTTTTTTTTTTTTTTGTATTTAAAAAAAATTACAGTTCAACAAAATAATATGGAACCATGTCCTCACAAACTTCTTAAGATATAACTTTTCCTAACTAGATATTGGTCGCCTTCTCTCTAAAGGGCATTCCCGTCACCAACCGTACAGCTACGGTATTGCCGTTAGTGATTAAACCGAAGGAAAGGTTAGCATTTGCACTAATTCACTATTCCATCTGCTTTTCCAATGATCTTTACGTCCTTTTTCTCCTTATTTGCAGCAACAAACTCATTTCTATCGGTTCATTAAGGCCGACATTGCATCCAACAAGTTGTCTGAAGTATCTACACAGAAAGAAAAACACTCGGGATAAAATAATCTTTTTATACTTACTTCAATCACGAATCGTACTTAAAAATTCAAGAACGAATAACATTAAAACGGACTTAAATCAATCCTAAATGGGATTACTTTAAAAATCAATCCCGATATTTCTTGATATAAGTATAAAATGCCATTCTGAGAGTAAAATTACAAAATGAGAGGTTTATCTCATAAAACTTATTAGTCTCATCTCTCAGCATTGCATTCTTTTATGCGTTCGTACGTGTGTTTTTTAAAAATTTGTTGTACAATTACAACAACACAACACATTTTAAGTTTTTTGTAATTTTCCTCTAGAGTATAAATTGTAAGTTGTGGATTCTTTGACTTTCTTTTTATGTATATAAAATACAAAATACAAACTACTTATATTAATTGTATGTATTTAAAATACAAAATACTTGCTGGAGATGTATTTAAAATACAAAATACTTGCACGTCATGTATTTAAAATACAAAATAAGTATTTGTGTTTTAAATACGTATTTCAAATGGTTCCGTGCAATATAGCCATAGCAAATAAAGCCATATGGCCTTATTTCTCAATGAATTGAAAAATAAAGACATATGGCTTTATTACCACCATCCAAGTGCAATAACGCCATAATCGTTTAGTAAACAAAGTGGAAATAACGCCATAACAGTGTAATTGTTATGGTTACAAATTGGCAAAAAAAATGAGTTGCCATTGTCAAGTGTTGAAAATATATGGTACAGTAGGTGGAAGGGGGTTAGGGAGGGACCGCATCCGGCGGGCTCGTCACATGTTTACAAACTCCAAAACATAGCCGGCCTTCGGCAGGGTGCAAGGATTTTCTCCTATGTGGTGTAACAAAGACCGGCTTCGCTAACTAAAGCATTTCTGTATAGCTGGCCTTCGGCCGGGCGCAAGGATCTTCTCCTCTATGGTATAACAAAGACCGGCTTCGCTAACTAAAGCTTCTATGTATTGCCGGCAATAAAGCCATTGAAATCATGATGAAGAAGACCATATGGCTTTATTTCCTATGGCTTTCTTGCACGGCACCATTTCAAATACGTGTATTTCAAATACTGCCCCAGTCCTGAGTACAACCTGCTTTGTCTTACAGTTTAAGAATTAAAATTTAGTAATAGATTTTTGAAAAAAAAAAATTATTTGCTGCGAAATCTCTTGTAGGCATTTAATAAAAATTTACATGTCCCAAAATATGCATTAAAAAGGCAAAATATGCGTTATAAGCTTACAAAATACGGCAAAAAGGCTCATTTAACTAAATTATGCAAAATAATGCTGCAAACGGTAAAAATGCAAAAATATGCACTAACAAATCGATGCCAAAATTCTTAAAAAGCTCTAAAACGGATAAATATTTATATCACTTCTGCCTTCATTGCTCGCACAAGCAAAAACATGCAACTGCATTTTTATGGTTTTCCCGGTTATGAAAGTTGCTATATCATAATATGATTACTTCTTAATTTATTATGATTAACACGATAATAATATGATTACTTCTTAACTTATTAGGATTAGCATGACAATTATATGATAAAGGGAAAAATATTATGATGTTATATGATTCATCAATAATCCTAATATAGAGACTACAATCATGAATCTTATCATAACATGTTGCTCTTAAAATATATTTTCGCCACAACCATGTTTTTTCTTTGCTTTTAGTTTAAAATATAGATTAGACTACAAACTAGGATATAAAGAAGTCTTTAGAATAGGAGCTAACAAAATATCTGGCTGTAGTGTAAGGGGAACTAAGAAGAAAAATATTTTGCATAAAATGGAGAATTTTATAAAAACAATAAACATTTTACTAAATTCTAATTTAGACACCACAATTCAGCCCCTAACAGTTGCCTATTGAAATGCTAAATAGCAAAGAAAATTGTTTCATTGTACTTATTTTTTCTCTTAAACGAAACCAAAACCTTAAAGTGCAATAACTTTAAGTTCATAAAAAATGGTTGCCATTTATTGACACTCAAAGTCAATAAGAGGTTTAACATTTTACCATCATGCTTGTTTTTTTTCCACAAAAACTTAAAGCAGAATCTAATGAGACTGAGGACCAAATTGTTAAAAAAAAATTTCATATAAAAACCAAACCAAATGTCTATTTGGATTGTGTTTGTTTATGTACATAATGTTGGTGATGTGATGATAACTTTAAGGCACAAACTCCATGTAAAAAAGGAGCGAATATACAAACTATAGCAGCATCATTGAAATCATGATGAAGATATTGTTGATGAATGAACATCACACGAATACATATTTATAAACTCGTACATTCTGTTGGCATACAATTATAGACAAACAACTCATCACAACAATCGCTAGTACTATGAGATCGGAATCGTTAAACCGGAAATAAAACAGGAAAATTAAAAACGTACAAAAGGTGCACGTACCTGAACGAGAAAGCGGTAAAAAAGAGTGCTTACAAAAAAAAAAAATCAAAACTGAGTGAAAATGAAGGGACGGCAAACAAAACAAAGCAAAAAATATTAAATAAACTCCGAAGGCAATTCTTTCGTTCTATTCTATTTTGCTTTAATTTTTTTTCTATGCAACACAATATAATGCTGCATAACCTAACAGCGCATAAAAATGCAGCAAAGCGATACACAACAAAAATATCATTTATTTATTTGTGGATGGGGGATGGGGGGAGGGGGGAAATAGAGAAATATGATACAAAAAAAGTAGCACATTGTTGTTAAAATATTTAACTCTAGATAGAATATAAATGTCAGTGTGTGACTTCAAAAAACTCAGCCAGAAAATTTTAAAGATGAGGTGGGGTATCTTCTGCTCTAAGTGCAGTTTTGAACTTGAACTTTTAACTTTAACTATCTTAATAGTACAATTCAGACTAGGCTTTAGCTTGGACTTAAAATTAGGCAAAAAGAAAAATAAAGCACTAGGAGAAAAATTAAATTATAAACATAAAATACATATAAAAAATGTGTTTAAGGGTATATTGATTATAATATACCTATTAAAGACTAGACTATAGACTATAATATATCATATTGTAAACGATTCCTTAGATTAAAAGTTGGGAAAATTTTAGGTTCGATTTGGCTTAGAAATACAGCTTTTTTCGTAAAAACAAATGAATTTTGAGTTATCTTAATATTTATATCCAGATGTCATCGATTTCGGCGTGGTTAAAAACATCCCCACAGAAACTATTCATGTTGAAGCTTCCTTAGAATTACCTTCCGACCACACACCTACAATTGTTACTATAATGAAACCCAATAGAATTGTATCTCCAACTGATTACTTAGCACCATCAGCCAGACAAATAAATTGGTTAAAATATAAAAAAATTTCTCAGTACTCATTGCTCAGAAAATATTCCGCTTAGAACACCGGAGAACATAGATCGCTCTATTGTTTATTTTGACAGTTTTCTGAAACTAGCTGTTCAACATTCCGGTATTGCCCCCAAAAAAACAAAAAATATTAAAATATATTCCACAGGTGTCGAGTGTCTCTTGTCTGAAAACGGCGAGCTCGAAGAGAGTGGCAAATGCACAGATCCCCTCAACTTAAGAACTTACTTAAAGAGTGTACAAAAAGACAAAGAAAGTTACTGCAGACTCAGAAAACGGCTTCTCTGGAAAATATCTTAAGGAAATTGATGCAACCTCACAATCAGACTACTCATTATGGCGTGCAGCTAGAAATCTCAAAAGGCCAGTTGTCTCTAAACCACCATTAAGAAACTTGAATGGAAGTTGGGCAAGAAATGATGTTGAAAAAGGAAATCTGTTTGTTAATCATTTAAAAAACATATATACCCCAAATATATCTCACGATATTGCGGTCAAGTTACCACCTGTTGCAGCTAGAGCAGCTATTCCCCTCAGATTTGGGATAAGAGAAATCGAAAAAGCTATTTGTGACTTTAACACTAAGAAGGCACCTGGTTTTGATAAGATCAGTAATAAAATGCTTTTAGAGCTACCTCGCATAGCAAAGAAAATTATTGTTTTTATCTTTAATGCTATTTTACGCCTTGAATACTATCCTCAAAAGTGGAAGTTTTCCTTAGTTACCATGATACCAAAGCCAGGTAAAGATCATACAAAAGTTGAGTCTTATAGGCCTATTAGCTTATTATCAAATATGTCCAAGCTGTTTGAGAAATTATTAGTTTCAAAATTAACTCCGATTTTAAGTGCAAATAGATGTATTCCAAACTATCAATTCGGATTTAGAAGAAAACACAGCACAATTGAACAGACTCATCGAATAGTAAACGTCATAAAAAAAGCATTTGAAGAAAAAAAAATATTGCTCAGCACTCTTCATCGATGTTTCACAAGCTTTTGATAAAGCGTGGCATGATGGCTTATTACATAAATTGAAGCAAAACTTTCCAGCAAACACACACAAGCTGTCAGAAAGCTACTTAGTCGGTCGTCATATTATTATTAAAGAAGGAAATTTCTAAGTTCACCTCAGCCAATTGGCGCTGGATTCCCACAAGGCAGCATCCTGGGCCCTCTATTATACTTGATTTATACTTCGGACATGCCAACAAACAACTACACCCAAACTTCAACATTTGCAGACGATACAGCTTTTCTAAGCGTCCACGAAAACCGTTATGAAACATCTCGTTACTTACAGCATCATATATTTCAACTGGAAATATGGTTAAGACAATGGAGGATAATGGTCAATGAGCAAAAATGAAATGCCATATAGAGGCAAAATTAACTCAAATGAAACTAAAAGCCATTCAAATTCATTGGCTTATTGGAACAAATTCTGTCCTTAGTCTCGATTGCAAGCTTCTACTTTACAACTCTATCTTAAAACCTATCTGGTGCTACGGTATTCAGCTATGGGGCACTGCCTCGGCCTCTAATATCGAAAAAGTTCAAAGTCGCCAAAATAAACTTCTTCGAATAATCACAGCCGCTCCCTGGTATGTTAAAAACTCCAACATTCATAAGGATCTCAATGTGCCATTAGATAAAACTATGATATAAAATATTTAAAAAGGCTTGAACAACACCTAAATCCACTAGCTCGAAATATTTTAAATCATGGCGGCCACTCTCGCTTAAGAAGAAGAGACACTGCAGCACTTACCCAATTAGATGAGCGATAATTACCTATATAAGTGAACAGAACCCGTGATGAAGAAAATTTTTGTCTGGCACTGGCAGGACATAAAATAACGTATTAGGTTAAGATTTGATTAATTATTGTTAGTTCATATTTAATATGTATATGAAGATTCAATAAATAAATAATGAGAAAAAAAAATCTTTATATTTGTGGCAAAAAGGAAAAATAAGTTAAAAAATTATTCACTTGTTTTGTGTAGAATCAACAACAAACATTATTTTTATTTTTAAAAAGTAAAAAGTAAAATAAAAAGAAATAGAAAAAATTTCCATAATCTATTTGTTAAAACTCTTCGGTTCAATATATCAAATTTTGAATGTTCATATTGATTGCAAAAACCATATCGGGTATGCTGCTTGAGTCTTACAGTTGAGAGTTCTTCTGTAAACAGAGGGGGCAGCACAACAAAAGTGAAACAAACATGTGTAACGGGTAAAGTTAATAACAACTATCTATCTATCCATCTCTCTCTTTTTCCCTGGTGTTAAGTGTTTAAAATTAATCAAACCAAAAAAAATAAGAAAATAAATAATAATTATTGTCGTTGTTCTTTTTAGAAATTCGGCTCTTTCGGAAAGTAAACGGGTAAAACCGGTGTTATATAAAATAACTGAAAACTCATTTGTTTTTACGGAATTCGGGGCTGAATTTTTGGCAGTATTTTGATAGTAAAATTAATCCAATTATGGAAAGTCATTTATTTTTTACAGGTTTCAACGCTCAGTTAGCCGGGAGTAACAGAAACTTAAACTTACCGTAATTGCTTTGCATACAACAAAATGAAGCAGCTGATTTGCAACGTTACTGTTACTCCCGGCGAACTGAGCCTTTAGTCAGCCAATATTTAACCCTAGAAAGATAACGTTATTTTTTTGTCAGATAACGACACGTCTGAAAGGCGGATGCTTGCTTATATCCTTTAAAGGATATCACCGAAAATAATATTGAAGAATTTTATTGTTGAAATCATTTATTTCTTCTGTTTCTTTAAAAAAATATAATTTTTTAACAAAAAATTATTATAAAAATAAAATTCAATTAGCATATCATAAAGAGTTTTTATAAAGGACTTCAGTTCGGTTCTAAAAACTTAAATAAAGATTTTCTTTGCACTTCATGTAGATAATGTTATCTATATTAACTTATACAAACAAAAAAAAAAATTTGAATAACATTATTATTAACATTATACAACCTCAATCATTACTTACTGCATCTGGTAAAATTTGTTCAATGTGGTATGTTAAAGTTTTCGATAAAATAGGAATTTCTAGCCTTTAAATTGAAAAATGTATGGAAATTTCGGCACTGGTCCATTAAACAATTTCCGAAATTACTCCGGTAGTAAAAACTATCGAAGCATGAAATTGGTTCGTACAGTGATTTGCATTCCCTAGTTTGTCCTCATGTCGTACGAACTATATTCCTTGAAGAAACTCGGCCATCACTTTGACCCTTCGATGTAGCTCACTATCTCTTATTTCTTAAATTGGGTGGAGATGTCATAATAACGCAACTTTCGGAAGAAGTAGTAAAATGTTCAGGTTCTTGAGGATTTTCCTGAATCGGTGGTATATTCTAGTCAGGCTCACGGATGTCAAAAACTCATCTTCTACATCACTTTAAGGACTATCCTCTAATAATTCATCTTCCGATTCCCTCACATTTTTCAGTTAAACCGAGTTCTCAAACACGCTTTGCAAAATAGCGATAATTTCTGCGTCGTCCAAGCAGCGCTTACAACATTTTTTTAGAACAATACCTTAAAATTCAACCAAAACTCAAATTTATCTTCGCTACAAAAGTAACACTTAAGATAACGATACGTCTCTCAGACATATGTTGTGTTTATTTCTCAAAAAATACATAGCTTACAACATAAAAACTGCCACCACCAACTAGGTGCTGCTAACAACGGAGATAATTGAACGTGAAAAAGTTTTATGGTAAAACGTCTCGCAGACGTACCTTATCTTTCTAGGGTTAAGCATTTATAATTAAATCAACTTTTCGTTAAAATTAAATGAAAAATTAGTAAATTTTTATATGTTTTATATAACAATTTTAGTTTATTTTACGTACAGAATATTTTGAGTGTAGAAATTCGGCAGGCTTTGGCTTTCTTTTCGCAAAAATTTTAACCACATATTGCAACGAAGCTTCGCTTATCTCGTCAATCTTTCAGAGCGTTAGTTATTTTCGGTTTGTTCGCACTAGACATGTCTGAAAATAGTCCAGCGGAGTCAAATCAGAAAAACAAAGCGACCAATTGTCATTTGCAGAAATTTCGTATGCAATAACTTAATTGCCTGGCCGGCTTATAGCTCGTGACGAAGAAGGACCCTGGTTGCGAGAAAAAACTGATAATTTCTTACGAAATGATACAGTAAAATGTTCAACATTTTGGTAGTAAAATTTCTCAATAAAAATTCGTTGTTAAAGAGTGTAGCGTTTAATGGTTAAAGTTTCCCAAGTTTCCACTAAATAACTGCCAAAGAATAACAGCTGAACGTTAAAAACTTTATCATTTGACAGCCTGTTTGTATCCTAACCTAAAATTTGCCCTTAACATACTAACCTTTGAAGTACACGAAATGGATACACATTTTTTGGATATGGTCACCTCTGACAATACTTCTAATACCAAAAAATCGTGCACTGTATGTAATACGGGTTTTCGAAAAATTCAAAAATTTCAAGGGGTCTTAGTGAAATTTGATGCTTAAAATATTCATCGAACATTTTAATCCTCTAAAGTGCCGTTTTATTATAATTTTGTGTGGAAGTTAAAAAAAAAGGACAACAAATACACCTTAAAATGAGTGTTAGAGGGTTAATATATTCTAAGAAAACAGTCGCTATACAATTCTAATGCAAACATCTGAAATAGTATTTTAGCTCAGAAGTGCATTAAGTATATTTTTTTAACTTGAACTAAACGCCTTTTCAAAAAATTCAAAAACTTTAGTGGTCGATTTTTCAGGAATCCGAGCTAACTTTTAACTAACCCTTTGGCAGATTTGCTCTTCCAATAATCTTGTTTCATTTCGCGTTGTAAGTAATGAGGCTGGTTTTTTTTGTTGCACAGTGCTATTATCGGTAAACAAAAATGTTTTTAATTTTTGATATTTTTAATTAGGCTTGAGTTCATCAAATTTAATTTTCATTAAATTATTTTCACTGAGGGAAGGAATTTTACAACTTGGAATTTTTTATTAAAATTTATTGATAATTTTTTAGGTTTTCAAGACAAAGTCTTAACAGAAAGAATACGAAAAAACAGAGGAAAAAGGAGGCAACATGTAATTTGAAATTTAAGTGATAATAACAGCAAATTTCGAACCACCAGTACTACTGGTTAAAGATTGATGTTTGACTGTTGGCTAATGGGCACCGCAGTGGTGCAGTGGGTAGAACACACAGATCTTCTGACGATAGAAAGTGGTGTTTCTTGAAACATGTAAAGATCAACCCGGATTCAAATCCCAGCTCAGCCAAGAAAAATTATCAATAAATTTTAATAAAAAATTCCAAGTTGTAAAATTCCTTCCCTCAGTGAAAATAATTTAATGAAAATTAAATTTGATGATATCAAAAATTAAAAATTAACAGTTCAACTGAAAATCAAAGATTGTTCTCAAAAATGTTTTTTTTTTAAATAAATTAAATATGCAAAAGCAACCGGACTTATTTAACCATAATGTGGTTGTCCGTAGCTTTAATATGTTTAAAGTAACTATAATATGGTCAAACATTTTCTGTTACAAATGGGTAGCCGATAGACAATATTCATTCTATTTAAAAGTATTATACAACTAGTAAACACCCTTTAGTGGATTAAAATTAGGGAATTTGTTAGTTTTTAGACCAACGTCGACACCATTTTTCTAGGCGCCTCAAGTTTGACACTTCAGCAACACAATACGGCAGTAAAAGCAACAATACAATAGAGACATCATTAAATATTTGCATATGTGTTGATTAAAATAAATATTTTTTACCTTTAACATGCATTAAACGTTTAAGCTGGAGATAAATATGCTAAGTAAAAATATTGATTCTTTTAAATACTAGAATTTTATTTATAGCAATTTCAATTATTTTTGAACTTTAACTTTCAATTTTAGTAATGAAATCTCTCAAAACTAGACAATACAAAAGACAAATGTTTGTATATGTACAAATAACCGCAGTTCAAAAGTAAAAAGTGGCAAAAAAGGAAAAAAAAAATTATAAAATATTTTAAGAGCAAAAAAAAAACAATTATTTTGAAAGCATTATAAAAGTATTAGACTATAAAAGAAGCAAGAGTGGGAGAAGTGCTACGTGTAGTGTAAGTATGAGAATTTTCAAGCAAATTGTACAACAAATCCCTAAAATTAAGGCACTTGAACAGATAAACAAACAGTACAAGACACATGGCATGCCACAAATGTCACATTCCCAGTAAAATGGTGAAAAAAAGAGGAAAACTAATAGAATTGACATTCTTCTTTTTTGCCTTATCAACAACGAGAGGGAAAACTCAATAGAAAATTATTTTCTTTTTTTTTGTTCATATTTTTTTTTATCTAAATAACAATAGACCAATACGAAAAGGAAATTCAATCACAATTCGTCATGAAATTGTAAATAGTCTAATACAATACAAACAGTAGCAGCAAAAAAAAAATGGGAATAAACTTCTTTTAAGTTGCATCACAGTAAAATCATCAACAGGGAAACTGGTGTAATATGTGTACCGTTTCCCCTAGTCTAAATTACAGCATACACAGAAAATATTATCAGCAAAATTTGTTGAATTAAATCAAGTAATGCTGTTTTAAACAATTTTTTAATTGTTCCAATCAAGTAATGCTGTTTTAAACAATTTTTTTAACTGACCCAATTAATTTGCCTTAATTGAAAATAAAAATTATAATGTTTATGTGTATATTTGCAAGTATGAAAACATGCACATAAACTTCAAAATATTTTTAAATTTCAAACTATTTTTTAATTGTTTTAATTAACTGTGTTGATTGAAAAATATTTTGATTTGTGTTTGCGTTTTATATAGCCTCTTTTACTGGTGGTCACATTTTAATTAAACCTAATGATTAAAACTCAACAGGAAGAAAAGCTCAAACTTACAAATAAGTTAATTGATATAATCAATTTGTTTGCAGGCGGAAAATCAATACGGAATTTAATTAATAGTACAAATTTCTAACTACAGTAGAAACTCGATTTTTGCACGTAATGAAAACCGGGCTCGGTGCATGTTTCGAGGTTGTCGCAAGTACCGAGTATTAATTTCCCATACAAAATAAAAGGAACATACATCTGTTTAAGATCTAAGTTAAATATTTCAATTTAAAACACTTAAGTTCAACGCATTCGTATAACAGTAGAAACATATTTCATCAGCAGCATAAAACGACGGGGATTTTCCGAAATGTATTCAGTCTAAGAAAACGTAAACAAAGCAGCACGCAAGAGTTATGCAAGAGTAATGTTGCAAGTATGGAGTTCAACATTTTCGGATATCGCAAGTACTGAGTGCGTAATGAAAAATATTTCTATGCTGCAAGAATCGAGGTGTGCAAGTTTCAAGTATGAGCAAGAATCGAGTTTCTATTGAAATATGGTAATTGAAGTTGCTTAACATTTTTTCTGTGTAGCCCATAGTCTACTCTTTAGCCAGATTTTTCTTATTATGGATTGCAAAAATTTAAGACTATTCGATATAACCGTGAAACAATATTCTATTTTTTCGGTGCTACTGTCCCCCTGGGTGATGTAATAAGCCTCTTAGGGAACGTAGTTAATACATCTGGAGGAACACATACATTCTGATGCTGCATCCTCTGAGGAAAACAGTTGTATTCAGCCTAGGAGTGGCTTACATCCAAATAATAGGATAAATCGGAATCTACGATTTCAATGGATACAAAGTGACAGTATAGAACTTTCTATTTTGGTACCAAGGGAGTTATTGGTCAGCCGATACTTCGCTATCGATCTGACTACTCTTTGTGAACTCCGTGGGTACACTTACCACGACAAAGAGCTTTTTGCACTCGGGTAATGGTTTTGGCGGAATTTGTGTTTGAGGAGAATAGTCAAGGAATTGGATGAAGTAGGTGAGCAGGAGATGAATTGAAGTTGGGAACGATGTTAAAGTTGGAAATGTTGGAAAGAAGTAAAAGTTGGAGAGAAGTTAAATTTGCAAATGTTGGAAATAAAGTAAAAGTTTAAAAATAAAGTGTGAATAATTAGATTATGAATGATGTATGATGCGACAACAGCCGAACAGATTGTGTGCTATTAAGAGCGAATGATAAGATTATGAATGTTGTATGAAACGATCTGACAGTTGAATGTTATATGAGCAGAACTTAGCGTTTGATAACGATTTACTGCTAAGTTAAAATTTACTAAATTTTAAACAAGTACACAAAAATATTAAAGAGACACATGAAAGGTGTTGCTTTATTTAACAATTCGTGCTAAATTGTTACACCCTTCGTCCCATGTATTCTGCTTTATGAAATATTTCTATGCAACATGTAGCATAATCAAAACAGGTATGTGATTCGACTAGATGTTGTACGTCGATTAATCACTACACTGCTTTTCTATTATCAACTACCCGCCCTGCGGTACGTCATTGCGCAAATGGTCCGCATTTGGGCTTATTGTGCCCTCGCTGCATTGTTATACCTTTTACCAAAGGTATAAGGGTATATACATATTAGTTTGTCATTCCGTTTGTAATTTTTACAATAGTGATCTTGGACCCTATAAAGTACATATGAATATACAGTGCCTGACAAAACAATGGACACTTTTCTCAAAATTTACTTTCTTACCGTTGGAGGTCTCAAATCTAAATTATTTCTTGAAAAAAACTAACAAGTGTTTCAGTATTTTATTTTGTAGATTGTTTGTGATATATTTACTAAAATTAAATAACATAAAATATCATATATCTAAATCAGTGATAACCAAGCCCCGAACTAACCAAACCCCGAACGCACGCACACAAAGATATTATGTACTTGTGTGCGGTCGCAGAGACTGATGATAGTCTAATGTTTTGAAACGAACAAAGTTGTTGTATACATGTGAATTGCCGACCGTGTCTGTGAGAACAATACGATTATTGACTGACTCACGAGCCTATGGAGTGGTTATCACTGATCTAAATTATGAAGCGAAAGTAAAAAATTCAATTTTTGGGTATTGACAAAACAATGGAAACTTTTACACTTCTGCACGAAAGATGACTAAAACAGAGCTCATTGATGAGAAAACAAAGCAAAATGCTAAAAAATTAACCGTTATATTTAAAATTATTTATTTAAATTCTTCTTTATTAAATAATTTAAACACAAAAATTTATAGTACGTAATTAGTAAAAATGGCTAAAGTTAAGATTTTAAAAAATGATTTTAATTCCGGATCTCATAGGAAAACATCTTATACAAAACAAAAAAAAGTATGTCCTATAGCCTCTTTCACTGCTGGCTTTCTCTTTTCGAACTAAAACATTGAATGGTTCTTCCATTGTTATGTACTGGTTAATTGAGTTGTAAGGTATGTCAAAATCTAGAGAGATAACTTCTGTAGCAGCCTGCGCCTGCTAGTGACAAGGTTAAGTGGTTGCTGGCCTCCCCAATACTTTCGTACGATATACTTTCATATTTCTGGAATAAACCTTTTAAGTATTGCCCCATTTGTTTGGCGATTTGGTCATGGTTTCGTTTTGCTCCATGATTTTTCTTTTGCTTGTATTTCGATCTGTGTCTAATTCCCAAATACTTTCAATACTACTCGTCTGCTAGGATGTCAAGATTAGTGTATAGTCTTTAGAAGTTAAAAGTTTACTTTGCAGCCTAAAATACAAGCCTGTGTCTATAGTGTACAATTCGCTATAATCCTATCATCAGCCTTATTTGTTTTCTATTTTTTGCTCCGATTCAAAGATTATTTTTGAGTTTTTCTGTGTTCAAAGAAATGGTGTTTTAGGTCCTCTTACTTTCTCCAAATACTATGCATTTATTTTATTTCCACTTCTTTTCGAACAAGTGTCTTGTGTGGAGTTTTTTTATGCTCGAATAGTATTCTTGTTGTTTTTCTAGTGCCTTCCTTTAAATGCTACAGAAATCGTTGTATCTTTTTTTCAACCATTGAAAATTCTTTTATTTGAATCATGAAATTGTAGCCGTTTTTTAGATCAACTGAGCCACTTCAATGCTTTTTGTCACCAACAAGATGAACACAATTGTACGAGAAGAAAACCGATAAAAAAAATATATAACAAAAATATTTGCAGACTTAAGCCATTAAATTCGACAATGCATATTGAAATCTGATCACGTTTCCAGTCAATTACCTGGTTTTTGTTGTGGTTTAATGTTGTTGGTGGAGTTTGTTGCAAAATGAGTGACTCGACTGTGCTGTACAAAAATTGAATGGATTTTGATTTCCGATTTTTTTTTTACTTTAACTTTTATTAAATCAAAATTGATTAAATTGATTTTAGTAAAGAATGTTTTTGAAAATAGACTTTGAAGGTTAAATCGAAAGGTCAGTGAATAATTTTAAAGTTATTTAGTTTTAAATTTCAAAGATTTTTTTATACAATTATTTTGGAAATAATATTTTCAATAAATTCTTAAGAAATCTTCTCACAGAGTTTCATTTTCTGTTTTCTTTTTATTTCTAATAACAAACCAAAACTATTCTCGCTGTATTCAGCAATTAAAAATTCTTGTTAATTTTTCTACAATTTAATTCTAAAACAATCATCATAAATTGCAAAATTTTATTTCTAGTTTAAGTTGCTGCCATACATATTTATTTTTGTTTTTTAATTTTATTTCTTTCTAGCCCCAACATACAAATCCAATGAATTTTTTATTATGACACATAAATACCATCATCATCAGCAGCAGCAATGCCAACATCTCTGTGCTGGAAAAAACAAAAAAAAAAAAAAATCCATACAAATTGGTAAAACAATAACAAAGTCAATTCCTGTAAGAGTTTTGTTAGACAATGACATGATGCCACCACCACAGCAACAGCATAAAATGTGAAAAAAGCGGGGGGAAAACAATAAAAATCGCATACAAAACGTTTTTCTATTGCTTCATTTGCCACACAATTGTCACCAGAGCAGGCAACAGTGTAAATAGCTGAAGGCATTAGAATGTGGAATATAACAACAAAAACAAGTAACAACACTGTTGAATAAAATAAAATGAATAACTGAAAAATATATAAAAAAAAATGTTTAAAAGAACTGAAAGCCAACATAAAAAATTAACCAACAGTTGAATGAAAGAGTTCAGATTAAAATACCCTACACAAGTCATTGCAAATGCAACTAATTTCTATCACCTTTAAAAATAAAATTTCTGAAAACAAAACACAATTCCCAAGCCGAATTCGTGTAAACGGTGGTGGCGATACTGCAACTAGTGCAACATAAAAAACACAAAATTGTATTTTAATTGTTGCTTTCGTTGGTCGATATGTCAAATACACAAGCAACAATTGGCATTCCACTTTCTAAGTAAGAAAAAAAAGTAGCTTAGCAGTGGTTTCAACGCCAACTGAAAAATGAATTCGCCCTAACCTTTAGACACCCGCCTTTTTGAAGCCCGATCGAACTTGAATTGTTAGAAATAGGACAACAAATTTCATTTCAATCAAAAAAAAACTTTTTTCAATTCAAAATATCAATACATGGCGTTAAGATATTCTCGACGAAGCAGATTCTGGCTGTCTAGCTTAAAGCCTCTTTTTCGAGCATTGCCGGTCGTATGTCACGAATAACACAAACAATATTGGCTTTCAAGGCGTTATTCATTACTTGTTTATCAGCATAAATCTGTGACTTCATGTTGCCCCACAGGATATAATCGAGAGGTGTCAAATCGCACAACCTAAGAGACCAATTGACAGGTCCATTTCTCGAAGTCAAGTTATGGCAAATTTTGATTTTAATAAGTCGATGATTGCGGTAGCCTTATGTGAAGAAAGGTGATCCTGTTCAAACCCCATTCCGCCTGGATCAAGACATTGATATTTTCAAACAATTCTTTAATCATGGTGCGGTGACAGTCTTCATTGACCGTAAACCAAGCTACGGCTTAATTTTTGAGCAAACGATGTCCAGGGACGCCGACAACATGAAGTCTGTAGGGTATGTTGATCTTAATAGCTAATAACTGGTAAGTGTTGCAAAAATGAGCAGTTTATTCGAAATTTTAGAAAAATTAGCAATTTTATGCAAAAAAAAAACCCTCAGCCATTTATTTGTTGGCTTCATTTAGCCTTTTTTGCCTTCTTAAGCCATAAAAAATTAATTTTACCATTTCGTCAGCCTAATATTGGTTTGGCGCATATGCCAAAAAATCGTAGTGGAGAAAGAAGAAAATGAAGGTTTACATAAAGTTTACTGAAAATATATCCAATAGGAATTTTTTGTATTATCATCACTGCTTCTTGCATATGTTTTGAAGAAAACTGTAAATTTTTGTAAACGTTCATGAACGAACTTAGAAGTTAATATTATTTTATTGAAAGTGAAAATTACCATTTTGTGCCTCACAAGCCACTTTTCTAAATTTATTTCTAAAAAGTAGAATTTTGTGCTGCATACGTATACTTGCTGCTGTGTATTGAATTGTTGACATTTTATTTTGCTTTTGCGTTTACTACTTGTGTTTCTTACGGCAATGAAGTAAAGCAAGAGTTTAACTTATTTTGTACGTTTTTGTAATAGGAATTTGCAGCATTCGCAAACAGTGGCGTGTAGAGCAAAACAATACTGAAGAAACTTTGAAATAGTTGATATGGAGCAAAATTAATACTTAATATCTCAAAAGGCCTAAAAAATTTCGTGACACAGGTTTTTGATTCAGAAAGGGGGTATTCAATCCAGTGTTCGAAAATAAACACTAAATATCGTTTCTTAATCTTCGGTTCGGTAGATTTGTTGAAAACACAAACGCTAATAGTGTTTGTGTAGAAAATCATTAAAAAAAAATAACGTTCGGTTTTTTTTTTAAATCCACAAACTTCAATGTGTTCGGTTTGGCTCATTAATGTTCGTCCCTTTTGGCTGGTAAAAAAAAACAAAAATTTTTCCAAAACAAAATACACATACGAAAAAAACAGTATAGAACATTAAAATATAATGTTTGTCTACAGTATCACTACAATTATTCTGTTTTTTTAACAAAGAACAGAACACTATATAATGTTCGGTTCTTTCTTGAATAATCACTAAAAAAAATAGATATCGTTCCTGGGTGTGTGAGCCGAACGTTTAATAATGTACTGTTAACTTTCGAACACTGATTCAAACTATATAGACCCCATACCTTATTCAATTTTTTTTTAAATGATCCGTAGGTCAAATTAATAATATGCTGACTATTTACCAATTTTTTTCAAAAATGCATACAAAAGCTTTGAAAAGATTTTTTAAAAAATTTTAAAATTTTTTTTGTAGTTATTTTAGATTTGGACTTTAAAGTTTGGGTAAATGTTTTAGATTGTGTAAATTAATTTCGAGTCAAAGAACCAAGTTTTGTTCAGATTTTGTTTCAATGCACAGGGCCAAACCCAAATCGTTGCTCAAACATATGAAGAAAGTTGTTGCCAAACTGCTTGTGTCGTTTATTTGACCCTTCAAACTTTTTTACTAATACATTCAAACTTTTAAAAAAGTTTGCCTTCAATTTCCAGTCCACAAGACAGGTGATTGCAATTTGAATGAGCAAATTTGTCGTTTGTCTGTATAAATGTGCCGCCATAATTCTTAGTAAAATCTTCAAAATAAATTGCTTTAAAATTGCGTTAAGGCTTCTTTACAGCTTTCACTTCTTGTGAATTTTTACCCAACATTTTTTTAAAAAATTAAAATTAAAACTTGAACGTGTGTATTCAGCCCAATAGACACAAGTTGGTCCTATGAGAAAAACAATAATGACATGGAATTTATCGACGATCTAATTTTAAATTTAAATTTAATTTTACCAAAATATTTATTTTATTTAACAACTTGATCTTTTATTTAATATTTTATTGAAAAAAATTTGATTGAATTACTTTTGCTAAGTTAATAAATTTTCCTCTGGGGTCTAATCACGGCACTTGATATCGAGTTAACTTTCGTATTTTTCTGTTTATGAAAGACTGATGGACTGATGTATCAAATGAAAACTCGAGAGATGTAATGTCCGTGGTTTCTCGATATCATCTCAAATTACGATACATTTCATTCGATATCGAGTGTAGGGTATTCTTTCGTTTAACCGGTAATCGGTTAACCGAATAATTACTACCCGATTAACTGACCGGTTAATCTCAAATTGGATTTTTTCGATTAACGATTAAACCGGTTAATTTCAGTCGATTAACCGAAGTAACAACATTTTAAATTTTATGTAGTATTTTAGCAAATTTTTTTGTGTTTTTAATTATTTGTTTTGTCTCATATACAAGAGATATGTGTTTAGAAAAATATTTGTTTCCTTCTAGCAATACATTCTTTAAATACAGAACAAAATCAGCATTTAAGAAATTCGGAAATAATTTTTTTGCAAAATGTTCTATGCTGAGCTTTGCCAGGATGAGTCAGATGATGAGCTGACAATAAAAGAAACTCTCGATTGTAACACAAACAATTTTTAACAGCATTAACCGAAGCAATTAGAAGTGTTGGGACAATCTGCAAACAAACGCTTGTTTGAAAATTTTTTTGATTTCTACAAATTTTTTTTAGATTCAATTAATATTTCTGTTTGATTTTTGTTTGACCAACAAAAATTTTCACAACTATTCAAAAATATAATATACGTGTTATTAGTTTCAAGTTTTCATAATTTTTTATGAAATATTTAACGCTCTTTAATGCTGTCGTCTTTTTCATTTTTTTATTTGATCGTAAGCAGACGTTGTCCTGTCCAAATTAGGAAAAATGTTTGCGTTCAATTTTTAAAATCCATAAAAAGATACGAACATTTGAAAAAAAAATTAGTCAAATCGATGGAGCCGTTTTTTGATTTTCGGTAAATCGAAAATAGTGGGCGGGGCAAAATTTTAAAAAAATTTAAAAACCTAAGTTGGACCATGGAATCAATTTAAAGAAAACATCATCCAAATCGGTCAAGCCGTTCTCAAGTTATGCGTGTAAAAAAAAGTGGGCGTAAAAATAGGCGTGGTAAATTTTTTCTTTCGATCAAAACTTAAAATGGACTTATACGAAAATTTGAAAGAAAAATTTGTCAAATCGATGGAGCCGTTTTCTGATTTTAGGTAGTTCAAAAAATGTGGGCGTAAAAGTGGGCGGGGCAAAATTTTCTTTTCGTATAAATTTAAGTTGGACCATGGCGATCGTTTTAAAGAAAAAATCGTCACAATTATGTAGATGTCATTGGTGGTGCAATGTGAAAATTGGATTTTGCCACGCCCCTCTGCCCGCACACCAAAAATCAAAAATCAGACTTCACAGTTTCAACCGCCTGACTATTCTGAAGATTTCCTGAAGATTTCATCAAAATCGGCCCAGCCATTTTAGAGTCCATACGTTACATACACACATCCTATTTTATATATGCGCAAATCCTGCGTGACAAACGCTACATTCGCACGCGTTTTCTGATTTTTTTTTTTTTTTATTTATTTGTTTATTGACATTAATATGTACTTACGAATGGCATATATCATAATATCTTAGCAAGTATTTGTTGCGAAATAAATGATCACAAAGTTTTGTGACCCACGCTACAAAAAGTGGAAGTAACTTCAAAGGTTGAAGTGCGTTTTCCTAATTTTTAGCGAATTTGGCGTGATAAGGTATACAAAATCTTATTCCTAAAAGAAAGACGACTATAAGAGAATTCTAAACGCACTTATTCCCAACCAAAAAATGTTGTGATTTTTTGACAAAAGCCGTGAACGCTTTGTGACGCACGCTACATAACTCACGCTACAGTTTTTCTAGTAGTATTTTATTATTATATATTATTTATTTTAACAAAACAAATTATATCTTTATGAATTGCATTTCTTAAACTAATTTCTTTACTAATGAATATCAACTATTTTTTTTAACGAAATTCATATTTTGATAAGTCTGCTGTAAGTGCTATTTTAGGCACAAAAATCACCTAAAATAATGCTAAATTCACGTATAACATTAAAAAATCAGTAGTGGGGTAGGATTTGCTAAAATTATTGCATTAATGGTCATTGAAATTTTTTAATATAAAAATGAAATTATACATCTAGTCTTATATTCCATTAAAAAAAATTAATTTGAAAAGTTTTTGGTTGGTGGACTGTTTTTGGGATTTGCCCATTTATAGAAGAAGAAGATAGAAGATATAGATAAGAACAAGAACAAAAAACACAAACAGTCTATTTTTGGAAGCTTTAAAATACAACAATAGCAGAAAAAAAAGTTTCACTATTTTTAAACAACAGAAACAACAACAACATTATAAGAAACAAAATAAATTTTTGGTTGGTTTCAAAGTTGGTAAAAAAAAACATAATTCCGCATTCAATTTCTTCAAACTCTTTACTTAAATACATCAAATACAAAAATGGAGTGATGACGAAAAACATATCGAGTCGGTCTGCCGCCGTTTTTGGTTACATTTCTTCTTCATTAGCAAAAGAAAGGATACAGCAACATGATGATGAAGAAAAACTTTGTGTGTATAAGTAAGACTTCGTTCAAAAATTATTCCAACAAAAAATTTGTCTCAAAGCCAGCCGGCTGCTCTGCTCTGCTTCATCCTTTCCAACAGTGCTTGCTTGTGTGCGCGTCATTGCTTGTGCAAAAACTTTTTTGTTCGATTCAGCAAAGTTATTTGTTTGAAACTTTAAACTTTTTGTTTGATTCAGTTAAATTATTTGTTTGAAAAAATCGATGTTTTTTCTTCAATAAACAAAATGCAAAAAAATTGTTTGAAAATGTGAAGTTGTTTATAGGACCGATTTCAGACAAAAATTGTTTGATTCTACAAATTTTTTGTTTGAATGGGAAAAATAATTTTTTCTGTTTAGGTAAGAGTTAACTCCTCATTATGTCATAATAAGTAGTCTGGGGTTACACCACTTCTGCGCTGATAGCCTCATATGTTTTTTTATTTTCACTATAGCTGTAAATAAATAGCAGTAACCCGGATCGGGTATTGCAAGTTACAATCTTCTGGGGACACATTACGGCATTGGATATCGATCGAAATAACAATAGAATTCAAACGACAATTTCGATTGGTATCGAATGAAGTAATTTATCCGCTAGCAAAGGTATTATTCGAGCAATTAAAAAGTTTATCACAATATAAATGACTACAAATTCGTTGTCATCTTAAAATATTATTTTTCATACTTTACGTGATTTGTTAAAAATATAAAAAAATAAAGGACAATTGCTTCTCATATGTATTATAAAAAGCGTTTCTATCAGAAACTTTATTTTTTGCTTGTATAATTTTATTTTTTCTAATTCTGATTTTGATTGCAAATTGTATTTTGTTGACTGTTGATGGACCATGAATAAATAAATGTTTATGTCACGTTTCTTTTTTATGGATTTTCTAGTTGCTCAATCTCTCTCTGACATTTGGTTTTGTCCACATTTGTTAACTTTTAGTTTGTTATTAAATGATTGTGGTTGGAAAATTAAAAGACAGTTAATAAATGAAAATAGAAAATAATTTTTTTATTATAATAGGTTTGTTCCCATACTCAACATTTGGATCCCGCGGGATACCAGAAAGCGTTGCCGTACCTGGAAAATGTGTAAATGAGAGTTGTTTAAGGATGTTAAGGCGCCTTCTGAGGAAATGCTATTAGATCAGGACGACGATTTGCTTGATGTGGACATTGAGCCCCTGTTGTAGGGATTTTACTATTTGAATGCCGCTAAGAAAGGCTGACAGAGGCAATTCGCCTTAAGTTCGGTAAAAAGGTTTCTAATCGCCATTACTGTTTTTTGTAAAAATCACATACCAGTTCACTAGCCCCGTCCTATTTTTTCTTAATAAATAAAACTTCGTTGATCCGTGAGTATTTTATACCTCTTACCAAATTTCCTTTCTGTACGATTTGGTTTATGCTTTTCAACACCGTTGACAAGTCAACAACAACCAATTTCTAACCAAAGGTTGGAAATTTGTTTATTCTTTGGGAAAATTGGGTAAATTGTCAAAAAATACAATGGCCGGAAAATTAACACTAAGTCTGTGTTCATACGGCTCTTGTCTTATTAACATGCTTGCTACTTAATAGGTGAGAGGGACGAGGGGAAAAGAAACAAGTACGCAGATGCATGTACTCGTTGTTTAATTTTGTTATTGTTTTCAATATCAAAAAAAGCACATGTCGTCAACATGACATGAATCATTTGAACGCCAACTCATGTTCAAAAAAGAAAAAGGAAGAATCTTGTCAATAAGACATGAGCCGTATGAACTCAGACTAACAATAATAAAAAAGCATTGATTTGAACGTACCAAGGCGAATGTATACGGTATACTTATTATAAATATCAAAAGGGTTATGTATTCTAAATATTAAACTCCATACAAAAATAACTCCAGCACAACTTCCTCAGAAACGCTTTCTCTATCTGCGGTCACCTGTATAAATTCGCTTTGGATCGTGCAAAAAAATATAAAATAATTGCACTGTGCTGGGATTTGATACTTTTTTTTATTTATTTTTATTTTATTCAATAAACTAAACCGTTTTTAAGTTAGCGAGTGTAAGTTGTGAAACCTCCTTCATTTTCTAGATAGCAGTATATCTCAAAAACAAGAGCTAACCTAAAAAACGGTTAGCATCACTGGATTCAGTGTAAACGAATAAGGTACCCCGCTTGTCGCAAGAAAAAAGTCTGAAATTCTATCACAGTGTAATCGCGGTTTTGCGTTAGTACGATTCAAGTGACAAAAAAAAAAGTGATACACCCTGTTCATCGATTTCGTACGTTAACGTTCGCATAGAAAATTACTAAAATTCACATAGAAAATTCCATTTAAAACAAAAAAAATTCTAAAATTTGTTTTTGTTTTAAATGTAATTTTCTATGTGAACGTTAACGTTCGAAATCTTTGAACAGGCTGATAGTGTTGTCATCATCCAATTAAAAAAAAAAAAGTTACAACGTTTATTAGTTACAATGCTGATTATGAATACGAATTTTTAACAAAGATTTTTTTAGGATTAAAAAAGTTTTTAACTAGTTTGTATTTAAAACAAAAATAGGCAAAATATACATGTGTATTTCATAATAAAATTAGTTCTATATGACTCTCCCGATCTCATTGTTCTGCAGCGTTGCCATAATTCTTTTTTTTAAATATGATCAAACTTCTAATAATCCGTTACTGGGTAACATTGAAATACATAATGATGAAATAAAAGAAGAACTTAAAAAATGCAAGTTGATTTATCTTTTCCTCTACAAAATGGAATAAACTTCCGGAAAAAAATATCAACAAAAACATATATCCAAAAAGAAAAAATTAAATTCTAAAGATGTATTCGATGTTTGGATCAACCTTTATATGTGAATCTTCATTTTCTTTTTTTGAAGTTTATAAAAAATAAACACAGAATTGGTCTCACAGATGAACATCTCGAAGACCTCATGCGTATAAAATGTTGTCCCTACTATTTTGACATAAATGAATTAATCAAAAGTTTTGAAAAAGTTAAGTTCTTCTTTTCTGTCACTACTATGTGCTTCAATGCTTCATAATAATGGATTATAATGAAGTTCGATCAAGCCTTTAAAAGGCAAATATGTCGTAAGAAATATAATACCAAAATTGAAAGAAAAAAATTGCAATGTAAAAATTTACAAAAAAGCTTATTTTTCAAACAAAGAATTATAAAAAAGACTTTTTTTTCAAAAAAAAAATATTATTTTTTAAACAAAGAATTATAAAATAAAACTTTTTTTTCTAATTCTTTTACCAAAAAAAAATCATATTTGGCAACGCTGCTCAAGCAACAAGCGTAACACAACATAACCGTGTGACTGCTCAAGCAAGACGGAATTTTTTTTCATTTTTTTCTTCTGTACGTGTGCTTAAGTACGTGTAAATAAGAGAATAACAAAGACCCCACGGGCGGCATTTTGCCTATCTCTGTTATAAATACGGCTGTTTAGCTTTAATTTTCAATTTAGCGAAATTTTGCAGATATTTAAAGAAACAAACCTAATAAAATATCCGCCAATGTAATTTGGTGTCAATAGTTTTTCATTGGAAATTGAATTTATTATTGAAAAGAAAAACAAGTTTGTAACAACAACTATTTAAAACAAGTAAGAAAGTACAGTCGGTCAAGCCCGACCATATGATACCCTACACCACAGTATTAAAAAACACATCATGCTTATGTGTCCATATAAATATGGATTTATCTATGTTTATAAACTTCATTAAAATGGGTTTGAAAGTTTGTGAGAGGCAGAAATTGCCCCCTACCTCCCCTTGTGGTCCTATTTTTGAAAAACTGTATAGCTAATGTGTCCATATAGATATGGATCTATCTATGTTTTAAATTTCATTCAAATCGGTTTGAGAGGCAGAAATTGCCCCTATCTCCCCTCGTGGTCCTATTTTTTAAAAAATGCATACATTTTGTGTCCATATAGATATGGTTGTATCTATGTTTTAAATTTCATTGAAATCGGTTTGATAGTTTCTGAGAGGAAGAAATTTCCCCCTAACTTCCCTCGTGGTCCTACGATTCGGCCCATTTTCAATAGGCTTGGTCCTTGTGCCAATAAGAACCTCTGACCAAAATTTCATCAAATTATCTTCAAAATTGCGACCTGTACTTTGCGCACAACGTTACATGGACAGCCAGCCTGCCAGCCAGCCAGCCAGCCGGACGGACATCGTTAGTTCGACTCAGAAAGTGATTCTAAGACGATCGGTATACTTTAAGGTGGGTCTAGGACCAATATTTTAAGGCGTTACATACATCAGCACAAATGCATAATACCCTCTCCACTATTGTGGTGTGGGTATAAAAAATTAAACATTATATTTCAAATAAATTGTTATGCTTTAAAAACTGAAATCTACTAATCCTTTTCTAAATGACCGAGCACGTTTTAATAAATATTCAGAGAGTGAACATAAATTGTATGCATTTCTAGCGATAAGGCATGCAATTTGCACTAAAATCCTTTATTCAGATACGTAGCTTAAATAAATTTATTAAGTAGAAACTTTGGGATCAATATGTGCTTGAAATTAGGAAAACTTGTTACAGAGCCCAATGTCCGTCAAATGCCTACTAAAAATAAGTGAATGTATTTTTCAATTAAATCTTGGTAAATGAATTATAACTTAAACTATAAAGCTTGTAATTTTACTCTGATTTTGATTATTTAAAACTATAAAGGCTTAACTATAATATACATTAGGGTGACCGTTATTTTTTCGCATTTTCACTTGGCAAACCCCTTAGAATGATTTCAAATTAGAAAAAAAAAAATATATATATATATATATATATATATATATATATATATATATATATATATAGACAATTTTAGATCGTTTGCATAGTTACTAGCCGTGCCTTGAGCCCACAAAGTTTGCTAAAATGCTATTTTTCTCACTATGGGTTGTTTTAATTGTAGATAACTTCCGTAATATTTATTTTAGAGAAAAACCTTATTTTCAAATATTCTAGGACTATATCTTATAAACAATGTTGCTCTGTATTAGTTTTCTTTAACATGAATATTTAATCCAGAAGAAACCAAATTAAAAAATAACACCAAAATTTTCACATATCTTCGCATTCTTTGCCTGGTGATTACACTACGTGACAAATTTTCAATAAAGTCGTGACCAAATGATTCTGATAGCTAATCTTTATGTAAAACTTTCCCCTGAATCCGAATATGAAGTCAGAATTGTCAAAAGTATAACAGCTTGCCATACCATACCATACTTCTAAAATTAATTCTAATGTTCCTTATTTTGACCCAAAGGTAAAATTTTGACAAATCACACTTTGGCCCATTTAAAGTCTAAATGTATGACCGACCCCCACTAACTTTTGAGGGTTGACCCATGCTAGTAGCAAACCCCCTGGGGGTGCCCATACAAAAATTTCAAAATATCACCATTTTTGGCACTTGACATAAAAAAAAACAATCAGCGAAATGTTTGTTTTGGAGTTTTTTTTTACAACATTATACAATTTTTTACATTGGAAAATGTAAAGGCGATTTGAAGGCATCTATATGTACTAGGAAATGGTAAATCGATTTCGATTTTTGTGGTAAAAAATCGATAGTTTGCAATCGAATTTACGTATGCGATTTTATACTGAAATCGATTATTGGGCTTTTATTCATTCATTTCATTTCATTCATTTCTTTTTTCGATGTTCCGTACACAAGACTTAAGTCTTATATTGCAGTATGGAACTGAGCATATGTAAATACAATAAATCGGAAATAAGAAAAAATCAGAAATTAAATAATAACAAAATTTTATAAAATTATATTAAGTAGTTTTTAAAAATAAAATAAAATTTAAAATTTAATTACGCTTCATTACATAAAGTTAGCGAAATTAATTAAAACAAGCTAAAAAAAAAGGAAAATGAGAAATATGACAAAAAATATAGTTCCTGAATTGACGTGCGTTACTAATTTTTTGTGATATATAGGGGATTCCGTTCCATAGACTGATTGCGTGAATAAAGAAATGGTATTTAGAAATCAGTGTTCGATGACCAAATGTTAGAAGTCTTTTACCTCTGTCAAGTGTTGAAAAGTTTAAACGTGTGTAGAGATGCTCAGGCTGATGTGTGTATATAATTTTGTGCAGAAACAGTAAAATACGCACTCTTAAGTAATCATCAAAAGTGATTCCGTAAAGCAAGGTAACGTAGGAAGAAATATGGTAATATCTCCTTAAACCATAGACGTACCGAACAATGTTATTAAACGCCACATTAAGTTTCCTTTTACTTCCGCTGTCACAGCTGGCAAATAATTCACAGCCATACAATAAGATGGGTATCAAGTATGATTTGGCAATGAGTATTCTTATTTTAATTGGAGTACAATACTGGGCTTGCCACAGATTCCTTAACATTGAAAACGTTCGACCACATGCAAAATTAACGTGGTTAGACCAAGTGAGGGTGTTGTTAAAGTATATACCAAGATTTTTGGCAGAGTTTACGATTTTAATGGACTGGTTATTTAAAGTTAGAGTAGGATTGCCGTCAAGTTTTAACGACCTCTTTTTAATAATCAAACACTTGGATTTGATAGGATTAATTGCTAGACCATTAGCGGTAGCCCACCCGTAAACACGATCTAACTCCTGGTTTAAGGTCCTCACACATTCATCAATCACAGTGTTGCTGCAACTAATATAGAGCTGAACATCATCTGCATACAATCTAACCCTACAATGCTCAAGCTTATTCTGAAGATCATTCACGTATAACGAAAAAAGTAATGGGCCTAAAATTGAACCTTGCGGAACACCACGACTCAATGGCAAAGAGCCCGAAACTGATGTAGTTGTTTCAACATATTGATATCTATCTGTTAGATATGAATATAAAAGACTTGTGGCAGTTGATGCAAATCTAAACATATGGTTAAGTTTAAGACACAATATATTATGGTCAACCATATCGAACGCTCTGGAATGATCCAAGAGAACTAAAAATGTAACATTATTGCAGTCTACCTGTTGTCTTATATCCTCAGAAACATCTATCAGGGCCGTGATACAGCTGTGATTTTTACGAAAACCATATTGCCGATCAGTGAGCATATTGTTGGTTTCAAGATACTGTGAGACTTGGTTATGAATCAATCTTTCAAAAGCCTTAGATAAAAATGGTAAGATTGCTATCGGCCTATAATCAGCATTAGTTTTCGGTATAGGAATAATCTTAGCAAGTTTCCATATTTTGGGATAGCAGCTGGTTGTGAAAATCTTATTGAAAACAAATGTTATAAATGAAAGCAGTCTTGGAATGAGAATTTTAATAAACCTAGGATCAATTCCATCCACACCAATTGCATTGGATTTTATTGACAACAGGCTGGATAAGACATCATATTGGCTTACGTTTGCAAAATTGAAACCATTGTCTAAAATGTCACTAGAGAAATGGTAGTAGTCAGAAATTGGTTGGACATTTGGAGTATTTAAAAATTGTGCATTTAAAGTGTTTGCATCGGCTGTACATTGTTCTTGAACACCAGGCTTGCCAATACCAATTTCGCGTATAGTTTGCCACTTTTTCTTCGAGTCTATGGCAGTCGAGAACTTTGAGGCATAAAAGTCAGATTTGGCATTTTTAATTAGTCTGTTGCTTATCCTACGTGATACTCGGTATTCTTCATACAATTCTGCGGTTTTAAAACGTTTCCACCGAGCATATAGGGAATCGCTTGTTCTATTTCGTGAGAAAACCAGGGCTTATTGTTTCGATTTACAATTTTAGTTCTTAAGGGGACCGCAAGATTGAATAAATAGTCTAGATTGTTCTGTAGAAATGAGAGCTGATCGTCAACAGAAATTAAATTATATGGCACGCTCCAATCAATACTAGAGAATTCTACTTCTAACCTACTATAATCAATGTTTTTAAAGTCCCGATATCTAAAGAATCGTTCAGGTGAATTAAGCGGAAAAATTAAGCGGAAAATAATACGTCATGAAAATAAGGTCATGGCGCGAGAAGCACGAGGCAGACAATTGATCATAAAGTAGCACCTTCGCAATATCACTGACAAAGAAAAGATCAAGAAGTGTGTTGTGTGTACTTGTAAAATGTGTAGCATTATTTGTGTTTGGGGAATTAAGCCCAAGTGAAAACATATTGTCGGTTAGATAAGGGTTTACTAAAATATTTGAATTAAAATCGCCTGTAATAATTACATCCTCATAAGAGACTGTGTATGTTTCCAGAGCGTTCATAAAACTCTCCATCCAAATATGATTACTGGGCCTATAAACACAACCTAAAAGTAGCTTCCTTCCCTCACAACTAACTTCCAGGAGTAAATATTCTATCAAATTTGCAGATCTATCGATACCAGTGGCCATAACATTATCTGATTTTCCGATAACTTTAATTGCAATTCCTTTTTTAAAATCGATTTTTTAATTTTTATCAAAATTTTGGCAATTTTTAATTTAAATCTGCATTAAATCAATAAGTTGTGGGCATGCACAATAAAACTTGAGATTTTTTTTTGTGTACATTAGAGCGACACCCCAAAAAAAGTGCTCGATGTACCCTCCTAAAAATGAACCTTGGTCTTTTTTAAGATGACATTTTAAATATTTCGGCACCAGCTGTGACCTCTCTTGAGCTGGACCAGTATGAAAAAGGGTCTATTTTTTCATGTTTTGTTAGTTTGAGAATCTGTTTCCATACCAACATATACCAATTGGGTATCATAAGAAAGGTTTTTTTAAGGCGCGTCCGACTGTTTATAAAATTTGTCCAAGAACGATCATCCCTGTCCTTTTTTTTAAGGATTTTCTGTAAAAAAAAAACGGGTTTTGAATTTTTTGTTCGGGGTTGTTTGAAATAAAAATGCCAAATTAACAAATTTTAATCTTTAGTCGATTTTATTAAATACGTGTTTCAGCTTTTTTTGAAATTCGTGCTAGTTCGCGTTTTGAAAAAAATGCAATGGGCTGGTAACCCTTCGTTTTAAATAGGGAAATATGGGTATCAAACTTTTTCTTTTGCCAAGTACATCATCTTTGTATGTAAATAATATAGCTTTTTGCAAATTAGATGCATTTTACACCGTGCTCTGGAATATATATAAATGCAATTTTTTTAGTAACTCTAATATGATAGCGGATTTAGTTTCTAGATCATGTATGGATGAAAATAGGACTAAAGAAAGAACAAAAAAAAAATGGTCCACGACTTTTTGGCAGCATATTTTTTTCGCGAATTAAAAAAAATTTTAGTCGTGGATCATTTCCTTTTTCTTTCTTTCGTCCTATTTTCTTTTATACATGATCTAGAAACTTAATCCGCTATCATATTAGAGTTACTAAAAAAATTGCATTTATATATATTCCAGAGCACGGTGTAAAATGCATCTAATTTGCAAAAATCTATATTATTTACATACAAAGATGATGTACTTGGCAAAAGAAAAAGTTTGATACCCATATTGCCCTATTTAAAACGAAGGGTTACCACCCCATTCCATTTTGTCAAAACGCGAACTAGAACGAATTTCAAAAAAAGCTGAAACACGTATTTAGTTAAATCGACTAAAGATTAAAATTTGTTAATTTGGCATTTTTATTACAAACAACCCCGAACAAAAAAATCAAAAACTGTTTTTTTTACAGAAAATCCTTAAAAAAAAGGGCATGGATGATCGTCCTTGGACAAATTGTATATACAGTTGGACGCGCCTTAAAAAACCCTTTCTTATATATGTTGTATATATGTTGGTATGGAAACAGATTCTCAAATTAACAAAACATGAAAAAATATACCCTTTTTCAAACTGGTCCAGCTCACGAGAGGTCACATCTGGAGCCGAAATATTTAAAATGTCATCTTAAAAAAGTCCAAGGTTCATTTTTAGGAGGGTACATCGAGCACGAATTTTGCTTCCATACAACTTGAGTCGCTCTAGTGTACATACGTGTGTTGCTAGTATGTTTATACAGTTTTCTGAATTTCAAGTTGAAGTTTTACGTATTTACTTATAAGTGCCCTTGATATACTTTCAACTTTAATATAGGGGCTCTTGTTCTTCAGAAATTAAAGTAATCAATGGGCAGTGAACAAAACAGTCCAAACATATTGTTCCAAACAAAAAATTTAAAGTCAGCATTGTGAAAATTAACATATTACAGAAACACAACAGGTGAATTAAGCCATGACATTTCTGTGGAAATACGCTAATATTCAAACAGACCAGTGAGTGAGCGATATTTAAATCAAGTTATAAGCAGAGTGAAAAACAAAAAGTATGTATTTTATCCCAACAAATACGAAATCGCAAGGAAATAAATCTGCATATTTCCGACATCAATGACATGCAAACGTTTGTTTTCTAAATTTAACTTAATAGTAACTTTGCGAAGAAACAGTCGCCACTGATCAGGAACTATTGTCATAATCCTTTGAAATACTATCCATACATTCAGGCTTGCCACACAAATAAATTCCGATCAAAAGTGATTTCGGTTTTTGTGAAGCAAGATTCGAAATCACTTTCGATCGGAATTGATTTATGTGACAGGTCTGATTGACTACACAAGAACACAATTTTAATGTGAAATGTACATACATATCGCACTTGATCCTCTAAAGGCCATCTCAAAATTAAGACATTTTCACTTTTTGCAGGAAAATTATAAACAATAGTCATACCTATCCACAAGCTGTACAAATCTTAGATCAATTTCTCTTGTAGTTTGTCAAAAAAATGCTGGTGTATCTCCTTTGTGATATAAGGAATAAGTTTGCAAAATTAATCTTAAACGATTTTGAGGTTCGATTAATCGATTTCAAAAGCCGAAATAAAAAAAGTCGATCGAAAAATCGAAAATCGATTTTGAAATCCATTCACCATTCCCTAGAACGTCTCAATGAGTTTATGCACGATCAACATAAACAGAGAAGACTAACAGTCGATGTATTTGTGATGGAAAATGAAGAGCAAGGAGCAACGGTTATGTCATTAATGCATCCCAATGATTCAACATACGTACCGCCATCGGTTGAAGAAGATATAGATAAAAGCAATGGTTCCCAATACACAGAAAGATACGATTGTTTTAACTTTGTGCCTGAAAAAGTAGCATCAGCATTGGGAACCGGTCTTTTGAAAGATCGGCATGGTGAACCTCTCATCCTGAATAAATCGAAAGTTCGCAGAGAAAAAGACAAATGCAGACGAGAGGTGCTTCGCAAACGGTTAAACGATACCCAGTTGTTAGCCTTTTCCTTCGGTGGAAAAGATGATACTGTAACGAGATATAAAATTGATGGGAAGTATCATAGTAGGATGGTAAAAGAACCACATCTTATTTTGGGAGCACCAAGTTCTCAACTGATTGATTATGTAAGACTGGAACATAAAACGGCTGAATACAAAACAACCAAAATAAATGATTTTTTCAACGATAAAAATATATCACTTTTTGAATTTGAATTGCTGTAAAAAAGGCCATTGCATTGGTTCGTTTGCCTTTTACACTTCAGCGAACTTCCATTTCGGCATTTGTTTCAAGCTTTGGATAAATCCACCAACACTGGACCGGAAAACTGAGCAATAAAATCAAAGCTTGTGAAATCAAGAAACATTCCGTCAGATACATGTTCAATTGCTAGCTGACGTTTCCAAACGAGTTATACCAGAAAATGTAGACGCTGTTATGGCGACGACATCAGCGAGCCGTACGAAATTGCCCAGACTTGAGATCAAACAAGATTTCAAACAAAAATTTTTTTAGTTTCTTTTCTATTATTAAGTTGTATAAAAAAAAAAAACTTTAAAACAAAACAAACATAGCCATTTCGCAATTTGCAAATATTACTCATACGTACTGGTGAACCACCAAGTAAAAACTTTGCCTACAAAACAATGTGTTGACAATGTGAATGATCAATTGACTTTTATTGAGAACAATGTCAACAACGTATTTGAGTTCTGTGTTCCCATAAAAACTAAATTAATAAAAGCTAATCAGCAGCCTTGGTTTAACTCGCAAATCAAACAACTAATAAAAAAGAGAGATGCTGCTTATGGCAGGTGGAAAAGGTTTAAAACTGATGAGCTACAAACTGTTTTTAAGTCTGCTAGAAGAGATGTCGTAAAACATATTCAGCAGGCAAAATCATCGTTTTATCAAAGAAAGTTCTCCTCAGCTATTGAAAGCAAAACTAAATGGAAGGAAATTCGGAACATTGGTATAGGGCAGAAACACACTTTCAATAGTAATCAGATCGTTGATGTAAATGCGCTTAACACCAAGTTTGTAAATGTCAATATCCCACCACCGACCCACAACATTTATGATGACATCTGCAGTGTATCTATTGAAGATTGTTTCAGCTTTCGATGTGTTGATTAGTGTGATGTACTTGAGAGTTTTCTATCCATCAAATCAAATGCAGTTAGATTGGACGGTATGAATCCTATTTTCCATAAAGCGGTAATTCCAAAGATATTGCCTTACTTAACCCATCTGTTCAACACTATTTTAACAAAATCAGTATTTCCAGATAGATGGAAGGAATCTAAAATTATACCAATTCCTAAGCCTAACAATGATTACCGACCGATAGCAATTCTTCCTTATTTATCAAAAGTGATGGAAAATATAATGTGCAGACAAATGAATCTATATTTGAGCCAAAAAACCTACTATGTGATCGACAATCCGGCTTTGTAAAAGCAAGGTCAAGTCTCGATCAAAATATGATATCCTTTCTTATTCTTCTAGACTATAGCAAAGCATTTGACACAGTTGTCCATCCAATCTTAATAATGAAACTCGAAAAACTGTTTTTTTTTCAAGCTCCGCATGTAGCTTACTATCTTCATACCTTACTAACAGATCCCAAGTCGTACAATTAAACGGAAAACTGTCCAACCCGCTTGATGTCAACAGAGGCGTTCCACAAGGATCAATTCTTGGGCCCCTCCTATTTTGTTTATACATAAACGATTTACCTGAAGTTACGATTAACACCAAAGTACACATGTATGCAGATGATGTACAACTTTATACTAGCACCAATGTCGCTGACATTCAATCATGTGTAAATAGCATTAACACTGATTTAAATCACATCAACAACTGGGCTAATGATAATGGTTTACTCATTAATCCTTCAAAATCCAAATGTATTTTTCTTTCAAAAAGTAAAACAACATTAGATGATCAATTTCAAATTAAAATAAACAACAACATAATTCATTTCGTAAATTTTTCAAAAAATCTTGGAGTTATATTTACTAATGAACTAACTTGGTCAACCCATATCAACACTGTTGTAGGGAGAGTTTACGGTATGCTACGTAATCTGTGGGCAGTGAAATTTTCAACACCTTTTAATATTCGAATGTTCTTAGCAAAAACCTACCTTATTCCAGTGCTTTTATACGGATGCGAAATTTTTGCTAATAGTAATAGTGCTGACCTCAAAAAACTAAATGTTGCCTACAAAAATATTGCAAGATACATCTACGCTTAAGGACGCCGCAAACACATATCATTGCTTTCATACCGAATATATGGGATGAGTTTTGTAAATCTTCTTAAATTTAAATGCCTTTTAATGCTACATAAAGTAATAACTCAAAAACAACCAATATTTCTATTCAGAAAAACTCAATTTGCAAGATCGCGTCGTGGTAAGAAAATAATTCAGCAACGATTTCGAAGTCCTTTGTCAGAACGTCACTTTTATATTTATTCCACTCGTCTTTGCAACAAAATTCCAGATAATAAGCAGCTAATAGGCAACGAAAACTTGTTTAAAAAGGAGCTATTTAATCACTTTTGTTAAACTTAAATATGTAAACTAAATATGCTAATTAAAATTGTTTTGTTTTAAATTTGAATATGTTAACTAACAGGGGTGTGATGGAAATCGAAAACGCAAAACGCAAGAATTTTACAAGTCGTTTTTTAACAAGATTTCTGTAATAAAAGAATTTTATGGCAAATATTATACAAATATTTATCTATTAAACAGAATTTTATAAAAAAAATTATAAAAATTTGATTAAAAGTATATTAAAAACAACTTCCAAATTCTTGCGTTTTGCGTTTACGATTTCCATCACACCCCTGTAATTCATTTTTTCTCTGCGCTTTTTTTTGTAATTGTATATTATATTTACTACTTAGCTTCAATTTTTGTTTGATTTTAATTCACTAAATAATAATGCTTTTTTAGTTTGATAATTTTTAATCATACCTATTTTAGTTTGTTATACTCACTAGTACTACCATTTATAAGATTTATCTCGTTGTGCTAGATCATCAATAAATAAATAAAAAATAATCAGAAAAACAAAAGAGCACTACTTACAATTTTACTGAAAGAACCAATGAATTTTACTAGGGATGTCCCAAAATGAACGCATTAAAAAGTAAGTCATTATTTTTTTACCTGCATACATCCAGAAAAAAGTAGTTATAGAAGTTGTTATAGATGTAGTTATAGAAGAAAGCTACAAAATAATGAGTTAAAAAATGGAGCTTCCAACGAAGCAGGTTTGTAAGGGAGAAACATAAGAGTTGCGCTTACCATTGCGCATACGGAAGACATGAATTTTATATGGCGAGTTCCCACTTTGAAGCAATACATTTTTGACACATGAAGCGCATTATTCAGCGCATAAAAAAATTGTTGGATGTAAGGATCAGCTTTGCACACTGACTGTTCTGATACAGTTACTTTTTAGTATTCTCCCTTACAAACCTGCTTCGTAGTAAGTGAATACCGTAGCACTTGAAATGTTATTTTTTTTTTTTTATAAAAGTTGTTGAGAGTTTTTTCACTTACTTTACTGCATTTCTGTATGTCTTATTGCGTAGCGCATAATTCTGCGCTTATTTTTTTAAATGTACCATTAGTGCTTCGCAATATGATAAAATTTTTTATTGGGTTCATATTGAAAAAGTAGGCGAAGTTTTTACTGGGCAAGTAGGCACAAGTTAACCAAATTTTTTTATATTTTTTATTTCAAATATTTTAATTGACTTTGTGTTTTCTTATTTTTTTCCTTTTAAAGCTTTGTTCACAATCAGAGCAACGATTTTGTCTTTTCTTCTATCTTTTTTCTTTCATATATTTTCCTTTCATTTTTAGAACAAATATGTAACTAAATTTTTTTAAAAAATGTAACTAAAGTTTAGTCAACTAGAACTTCAGCCACAATTTGTATGAAATTGTTTCTGACGTTTAAAATAATTTTACTTAGTTTTGAATGTAAATTTTATCATAATGTTGTAATAAATAAAGTTTAACTCATAAAATTAGTGCAAAATGTATGTGGTTGCAAAATAAAATGTTGATCTATTACACTGCTTTACAAATTTTTAATTTGGAAAGTACCAAGAACGCCTCAAGCCTAGATAAGTTAATTGAAACCTCCTGAACACGAAAAACGCTGTAATTTTTTTCCTAAGTACCGTTTTGTAGATAACGGTACTTTTGTGTTTTTCGGTGTATGGTCCCACTCAAACCCTTGTGGAGCCCAACCGAAAAATCCGATCGAAACAAGTGGCACATTGTTGGAAAGGTAATTGAATGCCTTTTCCGTCGAAATTTCTATCTGATAAGAAATGGCTGAGGTGCCATAACCTCAAAGTTCAAAATTTGCCTATTTTTTACGTTTTTTTTTTTTCAAAATTTTTCATTTTTATTTCGTTTTTTTTTTTATCTAAATAAATTTAAATAGTATATTTAATTACCAACATTTTAAGCGTAATTTGAAAAAAATCGGATGAAAAATAAAGTTTTTATTCATGATTTTGTGGAACGACAATATTTTCATCTCATATAAAATTTCGTTTTTTTTTAAATCCATCAGTTTTAACGTATTTAAAAAAACGGAATTTTATATTGAGATGAAAATATTGTCGTTCCAGATATTTAATATAACGTAGAAAAAAAAAACGAAATAAAAATGAAAAATTTTGAAAAAAACTTAAAAAATAGGCAAAATTTAACTTTGAGGTGCCATAACTCAGCCATTTCCTATCACATAAAAATTTTCAGCATATCGACGAAAAAGTCAATTACCTTTCCAACAATGTGCCACTTGTTTCGATCGGATTTTTCGGTTGGGCTCGACAAGGGTTTGAGTGGGACCATACAACGAAAAACATAAAAGTACCGTTGTCTTAAAAACGGTACTTAGGAAAAAAATTACAGCGTTTTTCGTATTCAGGAGGTCCCAATTAACTTATCTAGGCATGTGGCGTTCTTTTTTTTTTTTTTTTTTTGCTGTAAACCAGTGTTATGAACAGCAAGTGAAAATATTTTTTTGATTTTGAACGAAGCTTAATATCGTAAATTTCCTAAAAATTTATTTTCAATTAAAAAGGTTCACTCGGGAAAATATTTGCGACAGACATTATTAAATCGAAATTGAATGTGTCCATTTACGTTATTTGAAATATAATTAACATGCAAATACTCTTTTTATATAACCGGCTCTTTTTTATATACCACATATTACCACAAATTACATTCTATTCTTGTTTTTTTCGTTCTTTTTAGCGAAATTTACCAAAACTTTGGTAAAATAATGAACAAATTTGTTGATTTAACATTTCTTTAGTAGAATATATAAATTATGAATTTCGTTGTAAGTAAGGAACAATAGAACAAATTCTGCGCTCTACTAACACCAACATGTAACTAAAAACAATGGAAAAAAGTCTTTACTAACCCAGTAATAAAAAGATGAAAAGTGTTTCTTATATGAATACGAGGGCTTAAGAAAAAATCCGTTGAAAATTTTAATAGCTAAAAAGACTGACTTTTAACTATATCGTCGCAGGAATTAAAGAACGCTGTAACTGACAAAACATAAAATGTTCACCAGAGCCAAAAAACCTGTATGAAAGAAAGCAGAAAAAAAAGTTCATATCACAAAAACTATACAACTTAGGAACATGATTATAAAAATGTATTTTTATTTTTTCTCGCTGTATTAATTGGCTGTAAACATTTCCTCTCAGGTCCATTATTCCCGGCGATTCTGGGGCGTACAGCAAACGATTTTTTTTGCGTAAGTGAATTTTTTTTCATCATATAAATATGGGACCGGGACCAATCGTGTGATAACACTGCTCTATTTCTGACAGCAAAACACCCGAAAATAATATTAATAATGACCAGAGATCAGTCATTATGATCTATAAATATATTTAAAACTATGGTTCCAAGGCGCACAATAAAGTTATTCCATTGTGATCCATCCGGTGCTATCAGCCTCAAGTCGGCCTAGTCTCAATTTGTCTCCTTTAGGTGTTAGTGGGTCTACCTTTTTCCATAGCCTTGGGGGTTCCATTCTAATGTCATCTTCGCTACGTTGTCATAGTTGTGTCTGAGAACTTGGCCAATCCATCTCTATTTTCATTTAATGATCTGAATACGTAACCAGGTCGCTTGCTGTGGTGTTTCAAGATTCGCAACCATACAGCAGCAGCACAGAACACACGGTGGATGAAAAGAAGCTAAGCTTGGACCTTAGATAATTCTGAGGTGATTGCCATAGCTTTTGTAGTGCCCCAAATGCTTGGTTTGCCTTTTTGATGCGATTTGCAATACCGCCTTGAATACGGTATAAACACGATTGAACATCTTCAAGATCAACATTGTCAATTTGCAACTTTTGGGAGTTGGCGGTATTGAAACGTTAAACCCTGGTATTTCAGTGGTCTGTATTTATTTTAGTTTGGCTGTCATATCGTTGAATGAGTGAGCCAGAAGGCATATCCCAGTAAAAAAATTTGAGTTTTTTGAAGCACTACAGAGAAAAAGCGCATAATCAAGCGCCTCAATTGGGGAGCTCTTATAAAGCAGTAAAGAATAAAACATACAAAAAAGCTTCTATTTAAGTGCTGACAACGAAGAAGGTTTTAAAGCGAAAAAAATAAAAATATATTTTGGTTTACGAAAATTATTGAAAAAAGTAGTTTAAACAAGTAAAAGCAAAACATTAATGAATATGTTTATATAGTAGGCCATTAAAAATGCACATTGGGAGCGCTTTGTTTGCATGTTAAAAGAACTCTTATTGTCAGCAAAAAATAGTCCTCCAAACCGGGAACACTCCATACAAAAATCAGGCATCCCACCAGCAGGTTTGAAGCGATTTGAGGTATGAATGCATACAAAAAACCTGCTCCTTTTGGAGCACATATTTAACTGGGATGTTGTCGGCATAATCGAGATCTTCGAGGCATTTAGTTTGACCCCAAATTATGCCACTTCATTTAGATGTCAAGTACTATATTGAGTAGTAATGAAAATAAAATACAGCCTTGCTGAACACCTGCGTTAACTCTAAATGGTCCTCCCAGATAACATAAAGTACTAGTTTGAATTAAAATGGAGATAAAACACCTGCGGTTACCCTAAAGGGTCTTCCCAGCTTAAGCTCTAGATAGTTAACAATTGATTCTTTTACTTCACACAGACGCAATTGGACTTCTCTATAAGGAAATCTAATTTTATAATGATGGCTCGGAGTTGGCAATATTGTTGCCTCCTAAGGTTTATCTAAATATGAACGTTTTGTAGAAATGTTTGTACTTTCAATAAATTTTTCACATATAGAGAAATATATTTTGGCTTAAAATATAACCCAGTAATTTTATAAATATATAAAGAATTTACATATATAATATATATAACAAGATGACCCGTGCGAATATTTCGCACCGTTAGTTGTCATTTTTGTAACATAATATGAAAATAATTAATAGAAATTTTAGTAACTTCAATACATTTTATTAAAAGTATAAAAATATTAGAAATCATAATATATATCATACATATTTACATACATACATACATATGTTTAAATGCTTTTTGTCTTTGAATGCAATGTTAGAGGTAATGACATAATCATCGTTAACTTTTTGCCCGTATGAATCCTTAATACAAACAAAAATATCTTTAAACGTACGAACTCGAGAAAAAGCCACGTGAAAAGACCGGTTCTGGTAACCCTGTATTACCACATTTGAACAAAAACATATAATCATAATGACAACAGTATTATCATGCAGTTCTAAATAAAATATAATTTTTATCAATGAAAATATTAATTTTTCAATTTCTAATTATTTTTCGTCATTAGTGTTAGAAATAAGCTTTAAAATGAGATATCATTTATTAAATTTGATGCGGTGGTATGGGAGATATTTGCAACCGACAAAAAAAAGTGCTTTAGAAATAATATATATGATGATGATTCAAATTTTTTGAAAACTTTTAAGTCTTCTGTCGTATGGACATTATAAATTAAAAGCATTTAAATGTCTTTAGCAAAAGTTTATAAAGTTTTTGTTTTCTTTTTAAAAAATAAGTTTTTGTTTTATAGTTTTTTTTTTCAACTTATGTACATGCCACCATAAACCACAAAAGACTAAATAAAACCCACACACACACTAACACATATGTTTAGTTGTAATATATTTGCATGTTCATAAATTTAAAAATATATTGTTGTAAATTTCTCGTACTTTTTTATATGTTGTTGTTAATTGTCCTTGCAACATTATAACTACAACAATGCTAAGTTTACTAGTGGTAGTAAATCTATAGGTTGCAAGCTCTATTGTTTATATGTTGTGCGTTAAAGACTTTACACATTCTGCATTATTTTCCTGCTGCATCTATATATTCAGACTTTTCTTAAGATTATTGTTCACTTTTAAGAAGAAACAAGAAGGGTTGTAACTCAGATTTTTTTTTAATAATCCTTATATAAGAAATAATTTTGTTTTGAAAAGAGTTAAATTCTGTTATTTTTGTTCAAACTTAACCTCATGGAAGAAAACATAAAACAATTGTTCCCATAACGCGCATTCATTTTGATTTGAGTTGTTGTTTTTTTTTTTTTTTTTGGTTTTAGATTAAAATTCTTTGACCGCATTTTGCAAATGTAATTGCAAAAAAAAGTTTAAATATGTGTGTAATAATTGTTACAAAAGTTACTTAAGCTAGGAATTAGATTAATTTATTAGTTATTTAGTATTTGTTAGTTACTTTATTAGCTTAAATTGTTATTGTATAAGTTAAGCACACTTCTAGTTTAAAAATTAATGTATAGGTGTAATGTTAAAATTGTTGTGCATAATTGTACTTCAACCCCACTGTAAATACTAGAATGTTCGCTATTAACGCCTAAAAGTATGCTTTAGGTTATGATGCCTAATAACTCAATTAATTCAGCCATATAGATAGTAACTATAGCTGAATAAGTTAAATTAACAAAAGAGCCGTTATAAAGCGAACTGTCTAGAGCCATCTAGACGTTACTAGTATCATATGCACGTCTGGGCTAGAGTATCAATGGTATCGCAAGAGATGGCATAAGATCATTCTAAGTTCAGACTTTGTTAATAATGCATCACGCGGAGAAAATTACAAACATTGAAGTGAGTTGTGAATAAAAGCTGTAAATTACGGTTGTTAAAGTGACTAAGTTCTAAATAAAGCTGTGTAAATAATAAATAAGTGTTATAAATTAAAGTGTTGTGTTTATTTAATTTTATTAAAGTGCAATAAAGAACTCAAGAGGTTTTTTTCGTATAAAAAATTATTTGTGGAAATGCCTTTGTTTCTTTTAATTTAATATGGAAAATGCAAAAAAAATTACGTTATTAATTGGGCTCAAAAAAGCAGAGATTTTAGCTTTATTTTAAAGGATGAACAGATGAGCGTTGCTTAAGTAAAATGTATGCTGTGCATCGGTGCGCCTTAGAAGTTATGTACGAATTAGTACCAACACGCGTTGAGCTTTCCAACAAAAAGCGCTTCGCGACATCTGCTATAACTTTTATTGCTGTTTTTGTTGTCATTATTGTATTTTTATTTAAAATTATTTAATTAAAAATGAAGAAAATCGTGGTTATGGAAACAGTTAAGGCCGGCAAACCCGATTTTTTGCAAAAATTCGACTTGAGCGACCTCTTAACCTCTTCTGAGAAATCTGAAAAATCGCAAAAATACTTTACCCTATAAGCGTATTAAAATGTAATTGGGCGACCCATGAAAATCAAAAAAAAAAATTTTCTAGTAAAACAATTTAAATTTAACTAAAATCAAGAAAAATGTTTTTTATTAATTTTACTGTAAATGGCAAACCGTTCAGTTTCGTGTTTAACCGTATTGCCAACCACATGGTGGTATTGGTATGGGCTGCTCTGTTGGCGAATACATTTTTGCGTGCTGTGTTTGGTGCTACTAACTGCTTATATGTAATGCCATGTTGTATTTTTCATGTGTTTATGTGATTTCTTTGGGTGTTTTGCATGAGAGCTGCCGCGCTCACTTGAAAATAAAATGTTAGGAGCCGGGTTATCAGGAAAGTCAGTTCAGTAGTTCAGTAGTATTAAAGAAAGAAACAAGTAATCGCTTTTACATTTTTTATATACACAGAGAAAACAGATTCGTGATCACAACCGAATTTGGTGCCAATCGAATTTCGTCGGTTGTATGTACTATCACACAATTCGGTTCCAATTACTGAAAATTTCGTTGCTTAGCATAATAGGTTTGATAGCAACATTTGAATTTTAGTACACTATCAGTCATAACAACAGATATTGTTGGTTGTTAGTATGATTATTAGAAACAAAATTGTGCTTATACCAGAATAAATGATAGGTGCAACTGAATTAACACATATTTGGTGTTCATAACAAGAGATTTGATTGTCGTTATCAATATATTTTTTTTAACCGGTCAAATGTAGCCCATAAGGGGCAAGGACTTGTCCAAAGGTAATCTCAATGAATGGAAAAAATGGGTTATTTTAAAGTACGATGTCCTAGGGCAGGACTATATAACCCAGCTTGCATTACAAAGGGGAAGTCTTAAAACTACTCCATGGTATACTCCAGAGGATTAGCTTTGAAATCGTTTCAAAACGAAAACATGTCGTTAAAAAACGAAGACATGTCGTTTCACTGCAAACTCTTTTTAATAATGACATGGTCCATACTTGCACTACATTGGACCAGTCCAGGATCAAAATGGATCAAGGAGTCCAATCTAATTTGCAGGGTATAAAAAAAATACATACATTCATACATACATATGTATGTACGTGTATATGTTCATACCTATACCCCTATTTATTAAGTTTTTCACATTTTCCATTTTTGACCGCAAATATATTTTTTTAATATAATATTAAAAATTAATTTAATCTATCAAATGTTTTGACAGAAAATTTAGTAAGCAATTGGGGCTTTTACCTATTTATTGGTTGTGATTCCGAATAAATATATTTTTATTTGTTGTACTCGAATTGAATCTATTCCAACAATCAATAATTAGCTGCAATAAATGAATAATCATTTATATTACAAAATTTATTGACGAAAGCAAATTATTGATTGCAATGACCAATATTCAGTATTGCCCTATATTAAATTCGGTTGTGATTCTAACCATTTGTACTAATTTTTGGAACTTAATTAAATTAGTTATCATAACTAATAAAAGAATTGAAGGAATCATATTTCAGTTGGAACATAATTTTTATAATCAAGATAATTAAGAATCAGTTAGAACTATACATTTTTAATAGTTGCAATAATAAATTATGTTACTTGATCAATATTTTATTACTGCAACCGTTTCCCAACCAATTTGTTTTCTGTGTGTATAAGTAAATATACACATATATTTATAGAAGAAAGAAAAAAAATGCTTTGAGTTCCAGTTCCTTAACTTTAACTTCTCTAAAAATTAGGAAAAGCTAAAGTATTTTTTAACACAATTGAGCTGAGAATTTTGTTTGATTTTAATTCCACTCGGTATCTAAAAAAATTACCGATAATATAAATATTTAGCTTACTTTCGGTTAGAGTAAAAGTCTGGTCACCCTAATTTAAAAAACCATGCTTTTCTTTAACAACCCTTAATATTTTCCATCGAACTACAAACTGTTGCTTCAAATTGTATAAATGAAGCACGTGTAGCTGAATTAAAAACAAATGTAAACAAACCATGTAAACAGAGAGTAAAGTATGTATTTGTATTTATTTCTCTATTACTTCTTCAGTCACTCTCCACAAAAGTCTGCAAAAGTTTGAGAAAAAACAAATTGATGGTAAAGCTTTATTTCACAATGGAATTTAAAAAAAAAAATAGCAAAACATACTCTCAGTTCTGCACATGCAGAGAGTACACAATGAAAATCTGTTGAGTAGTGTTTTTGTTTTTATAAAATACTTTCTACAAAAAAAACGAAAAGTATAAAATGGGTAAAACCGAAAATAATTTCTTCGTGTGTGAGTGCTGAAAGTGATGAAAATTTAGCAAATAGAAATACGACTTCAGTTTTTGGCAAAACGTGCGCGTGTACGGTTGTTTAACAAAAGACGGTACCCCACAACGTGTTAATAAAATTTTCTCTATTATTTTTTGTGGAAATAGAATTAATACTGGAATGAAATTTTGCAATGAAAAAACAAATTTAAAAAAAGCAAACTTATTAAAAAAATACAAATCTAAATTTTGTTAAAAATTTTGTTTCGAAAAAGATCGTTCTGTGTTTTTTTGTTTTTTAAATTCAGCAAAATTTCCAATGTTTTTAAAGTGTTGTTTTTGCATATAAATGAATTTTTCAAAATCAATTATTAGTGGTCAATATTTTAAAATTAAATTAAAGATAAACAGTGTGAGTTTTATTGTAAATTTTTTTTAATGCCAAACGCTTAATTTATTCCAAGTGCGTGCTGTAATTCTGCCAGTATTCAAATTATTTGAATATTTTTTTTTATCAATATTTTGCAATGGCATATGTGTGAATGCAATTCAGTTTCATTGCCACATTTCAATGCAACAATAACCGATGTTGTAGCTGAAATGGATGGATGCTACAACATCTGTTGTATGTCTTTTGACACATATATCATTTCGCCCATTTAATATTCCAAAGTGTAATTGATTGGAAAATCATTTAATTTGACTTCAAGCCAAATAATTGTTTAATAGTTTAAGCAAAAATTAAGTTACAATTGAGATAATTCAATACAAAATAATTTCGTTGTTATACGAAATATAAATTTTGTAAATGGGCGGTTTCTGAATAAATTTTATTTCACAACGTGACAAATAAATTTAAACCTTTGATAACTAAAATATATAAGTACACAAAAATATGCACGCAGAAAAACTCAAACTAATAACTTTTAATTAGTTTAATTTGAACAAATGTTTATAACAGAATATATCAAGTATTTTTTCAAGGGGCCTGCTCTGTTATCTACATAGTAAATGGCTTTGAACCTTAAAAAAATTGAGAGATCGTTTAAAATCATTTGAAACATTTTTAAAACGCTTCATAACATGTTTTTTTTTTAAATCCCCCAATCCGTACTAAAATTGTGCACCTTTGAAAACTTAAATGGTTCCTGAAGAGGCAGTCATCAGAGGGTTACATTTTTAATAAATCTATTCAACTTTTCCCCCTCTAATGGCCGATTTCACTGATTTATTTTAATATTAATTTCTGTTTAGAATTGGTTTTTATTGTCAAATAAAAAGAAAAACTATATTTAAATATGAATTGATACACAAAAAAAAATTTTGCATCAGTAAAAGCGTTAGTCAAAACTAAAATGAGTTTTAATTAAAAATTTAATCAAGGGAATTAATGGTTTAATCAAGTGAATTAAGCGTTTAATTAAGTGAATAAAACGTTTAATTGATATTATTAATTTGTTTACTGTTGCAAATTATACTGTCAATTTAACGTTTAATACACTTGATTAAAAGTTTAATTCACTTGATTAAACGTTTAATTCACTTGATTAAATTTTTATTTAAAACTGATTTTATTAATTTGTTTACTGGTGCAAATTATATTGTCAATTAAACGTATAATAAACTTGAATAAAAGTTAAATTCACTTGATTAAACGTTTAATTCACTTGATCAAATTTTTATTTAAAACTGATTTTATTTTTGATTAATGCTTTAATTGGTGCAACATTTTTCTGTGTATTTAAATACAATTGGTGAAATTGGCCATCAGTGTTTTATAAAAATAAATATTTTTGCTCATATTTTTTTTTTTTAATTAAATTGATTTAAAAACACAAATCTTAAAACAGCTTTTTTATCTACAAGGTGTTTTTTTTTATACAATTTAGCTAAAATGGCTAAAATAAAAACTTATTAAAAAATAAATATTCTATACCAAAACATTCATGCCATGTTGCATGATCCAGCTGATGATTGCAATGAACAAAATAATTTTAATTTATCTGCTTGTCGATCTAAGCAAAATTCAAATACCAACAACATTCAATCGAGTAGTCAGTTGAATCTTTTGAATACCTCCAATGAATCTTTAAGTAAATCTGATACAGAGTGTTTAGAAGTAAAAGAAAAATTATTCATTTCATTTCCATCGAATGCAGTTAAAAGTGATTTATTGGCATCATCAAATAGTGCAGAGAAATTAAGTTGGAAATTTTTCGAACAAGTCGATTCACTCGATAATCAACTAAGAAGTGATGTGGTAAGTAAGAATGTATTTTTGTCTTTAAATATAAAATAGTTTAACTGCCAAGTTTTACAAAATTATTACATTAATTGTTATAATTAATTGCTTCTACATATAACCTTCAGTTAACAATATTTAAATTCACAATTATAAAGAGCTAAACTTTGTGGTATTTCAAAATAAAATGAAGTATACTTTCCAATATTTGATATAAATCAGCATTTATCCTCTAAAATTTTTTGTTCTTATTACTCGCATATCATCGTCAATGTTGTCAACTACACAGTAACATGGGCAATCTTTATTCTTTGAAGTTTGTTGTGAGGTGGAGTCAAGACTAAGCTTTTGTGTGCGGCTCTGATCCATCCGTAATACATGGCCTATTTATCTACACAGAGAAAATTCTAAACAATGGTTCACCTATAAAGCATTAGTCAGAAATAATATCAGTTTTAATTATAGATTTAATCAAGTAAATTAAAAGTTTAATCAAGTGAAATAAACGTTTAATCAGGTGAATTAAATGTTTAATTAATACTATTAATTGGTTTAATGGTGCAAATTTAATTAATATCACAAATTATTTAATTGAAATCAGTTTTGATTTTTTCTGTGTGCAATCGGTTCAGTAGGAAAAGAATTGTAACACCAAATCGTCGGTTGATTATTTAATTGTCGTATGGTTAGTGTGTCAAAAACACAGAAAAAATTCCCCTAAATTTTTAATCAATTAAAGAATTAGTCAAAAATAAAATCGGTTTTAATTTAAAATGTAATCAAGAAAATTAAATGTTTAATCAAGTGAATTAAACTTTGAATCAAGTGAATTAAACGTTTAATTGATACTATTAATTTGTTTACTGGTGCAAATTTAATTAATCTTTTAATTAATATCCCACATTTTTTAATTGAGATCTATTTTTATTTTGTCTGTGAAGTAACAAATAATCCCATTGTTGTAAAAATTTGTTCTGTAAAAGTTTTATTTGATCTGTTAAAGTTTTATAAGACTAAACTAACACCGCAAAATTTTTTAAAAAGCAGTCAAAAATGTTCCACAAATCCATATGAAATCCCATCCAGAAAATCACTTAAATACACCCAAAATTAAAATGAGCTACATATCGTCCCCTCAATATAACAATAGCCTATAATTTTTTGGGGGTTTTGAGAAAATCGTGTTTAATGTTTTTGTCAAATCGGATATATATTAAAACCTCAATATCGCGGTAAATAAAAATACTTCATAACAGATTTTTCGACGAATACATAATACCGTTTCTTGTCTTTAAATTTACCAATTTTTTTATTCTACGCATCCTTTAAGACCATAATTATGTCATTCAAAGTGCAAGTCCTCCATATAGGCTATTTTATTTTTTAAGGAATTCGTATAACTTTCTGATACACTTTTTTATTTTGTATACTATACGCTGTTCTTATTCAATAATTACGGTATTTTTATTAAAATATTTGATCTCAAAAATATCAATTATAAAACAGTGATTAATTCATAGTTTTGTTAATTCAGTGGCACACATTCATCACATTCCAATTTGGGTTATTATACACAAAAAAATATGACAAATTAAGGTATACATTGCGTAAATCAAAAATAACTAGAAGTTCATTCGTCTTCTTTCTCTTCCTCTGCTACATCTGGCTCATCTAAACAATTTCATTCCTTTTCACCTCGTAAGTTAATGAAAAATGACTGCGAGCCGCGAGGAATTACCTTCTTCTTGCACAAATTTTGGAGATCATGCAGCTTTCGATGGTCGGAATGAAACTATTTCTCAAACAATAGTGTATATTATTATAAGCTATTTTATGAGTTAAGTTTTCATAAATTGTATTTTTTTTCTACAGTCTAAAATGGAGTATAATGCGTTTACACTATTATTCTTTTAACCGCTTTGGAGTGGCAATTTCAAGTAAAATAGCGCATATGCGCTTACACACTTATTGAAGGAAAATTTTGAACAAGAAATTATACACTATTTTTTCCAACGACATTTTGACCCACTTTTTGGAAGTAGAATTTGAAGAAATTTTGACCAGACATAAAATCAATGATGGTGATTCTAAATATGCAATAAAAAAATAATAGCGTATGAGCACATACGCTATTGTTATATTAAGGGGACGATATAATGTTTATTTTTTTTTTTTTTTTTTAATAAGGTCACAAAAATCGTTTAAAGGAAAATCATTAAAGTTTGTGAAGTCAGCCCATAATTTAACAAAGGTCCCATATAAAGTGAACTCTTGCAACTTACGTTCAAAATTTATCATAGATACCATATAAAGTCATCTAATATATTTTTACTCTCGGTGGATGGTACTTGGGATTCGGCACATAGAACTATTTCATTTTTACTTGTTTTTTTTTTCAAAGTATTTAATAACAATATTGCTCTGAATGTCTCCTCTGAATGTTAACACTTCTTTCTTAGGCACTATTCTTCAAAATTCGTCAGGGATCGAAATTGTGATCCAGAAGTAAATACGAACGTTATAATCGCAATTCAAAACTTTAGCTTGAGGACCTTGATACAAGTTTTGATTTGAATATTTTAATTTGTGCAAAATAGGATTTGTATGCTGATACCATCTGTTCTAGAAAACATTATGAGTAGAGTTTTTCTTTTCCAGGTAAAGCGGGATTTATTTTTCAATTTCCCGGGATCCTGGGAACTCCCGCTCAATACAAATCGATGCAAAATATTATTTAATTTAAATTAATTTATTTGAGAAAATAACATTTCCTGAGATCAATTAAGTAAATTTACAAATGCATTCAACTTTTTTATTTCTGTGGCAAATTTTCAAAAGCCACCTTTAAAGTTTTAAATTGTTCTTCTTCAAAACTTAACAAATAGACTTAAGCACTTATTGCCACAGAATTAATTCAAAGCCAACAGCATTTATATAAAACCAAAAAAGTTAAATTACTTAATCAAATTATTGCAAAAATATTAATTTTAAATTGGATTGCAGTTCAGAATAAGCATTTACAGAATTTGAAAATCTTTTTTTAATATTTATCAAACAGATTTCAATGAGAAAAACACGTTTCCTTTCTAAAAATGTTTGCCCTTATAGTTTCGCGTTTTCTCTTTTAATACCTTTTGTCATCATCTCTTACAGAAACTGATCCGAGAAATCGTTCATGCAGATGCTCTGCATATAAAATCATTTTATTTTTTGAAGCAAATAAATCTGGGTCTTTAAACAAATTAAAAATTCTGTACATTTTTACTCTTCTTCTTCCAAAATTTCAGAGCATTGAACATTAAACATTGCCTTACTTATCGGTTATGAATTGAAATCTCTTTGGCGTTATGTTAAATTGAAAAATATTTATTTGGTGCATTTCATACACTTTTTCCTTAGAGCAGATTGTTATATACATATGTATATTTATATGTAATCTTTCTATACATAAATTCAACCCAATTTCATACATAATCTTTGTTGTACTAAATGTTAATCATTTATTCTTTATTCATTCATTTACTCTTTCTTATTTATCGTTTATGATTTTGTATCACAATTAATACCGTTACTTTTAGTACTATTCTTTACTACATACTATATAATTTGTTTACTTAGTATTTAAAATTGGAGTTAGTTGTAATAAAGCATTAATTGAAGCACAGCCGCGAATAACGTTTTAAGTTACAAAATAATAATTTTTCAGGAGAGCAAAAAAACGTTTTTTGACAAGCAGCATTATTTGTTTTAAAAATTTTTTTTTTTCTATTATTTAAAATAGTGATAATAAAAACTTTAATGCAAAAGGCTTTTAAAACATTATTCCGCACTGCAAAACCATTTCGGTTTCATCATTTTGTTAGTAACTTGCAATGTTCTTCCACTGGCTGACACTTTGTACGCCATTTTGAAGGCGTTAAGGTGCATAGTTTTGGTTGATTTGATGTTTAAACTGTGTAAGAGAGTAAAGTCAACGTTTATCTGCAAAAAAACAGTTTTTGCAAAATGTGGCGTTTACAACGTTTTTCGCGGCTGTGCTTCAATTGTTGAAAGTCGTGTCTTTTATTTGTTCACTGCGTTGACCATTCTCTAACACAGATGATAACGATTATAAAGAGATATGCTGCACTAAAGTGATTTAAACCAAACAAAAGAGAAACAAATTTAATTAAAGCCAATCAAAAACTTAAAATGCGTTTTTTTGACTTACGGCCTTTTTTGACTTCCCAAGCGAACATTTTTGTTTTATTTTAAAAAACGGCTGTAGGAAATATCGCCCAAAGAAAAATGGCCCAAAAAAAAAAATGAAAAATCGCCCAAATGAAGAATCGCCCAAGCGAACATGAAAAATGACCCAAAAAGGTAAATATGAAATTTTGCCCAAAAAAAACGAAAAAGGGCCCAAAAAAAAAATGAAAAATGACCCAAAAAGCAAAAACTAATTTTTTCCCAAAAAAAAAAAAAAATTACTAAATTTGCAAAAAAGTGTTTATTATTCATATAAATTTAGGTGACATGTCATAACGTAACTTAACTTATAATCAAAAATGTGTACATTTTTTTTTAAAATACCGTTAAAATTTCAAGTGATTTTTTTAAAGATACTTATTTAACCATAATATGGTTGTCGATGACAATGATTTGGTTAAATTAAATATAATATGGATAAAATATTTTTATAGCTTTTACTCCGGGTGTATATATTAAATATATATATCCAAAATAAGGATTTCATTTTCTATGGTATAACAAATACTGGCTTCGCTAACTAAAGCTTCTCTGTATAGCCGGCCTTCGGCCGGGCGCAAGGATTTTCTCCTCTATGGTATAACAAAGACCGGCTTCGCTAACTAAAGCTTCTCTGTATAGCCGGCCTTCGGCCGGGTGCAAGGATTTTCTCTTTTATGGTCTAACAAAAACCGGTTTCGCTAAGTAAAGCTTCGAAAAACTGCCTTGTTTCCGAACAAGGCCGACTACGCAGAGAAGCTTTAGTTAGCGAAGCCGGTGTTTGTTATACCATAGAGGAGAAAATCCTTGCGCCCGGCCGAAGGCCGGCTATACAGAGAAGCTTTAGTTAGCGAAGCCGGTTTTTGTTATACCATAGAGGAGAAAATTCTTGCGCCCGGCCGAAGGCCGGCGATACAGAGAAGCTTTAGTTAGCGAAGCCAGTATTTGTTATACCATAGAAAAGAAAATCCTTATTTTCGATATATATGTATATATTTAATATATACACCCAGAGAAAAAGCTACAAAACCATTTTTAAAAAAATTCTACCGACATTATGTTTAATTTAACCAAATCATTGTCGCCGACAACCATATAATGGTTAAATTAGTATCTTGAAAAATAGTTTTGTTGTTTGCAACCATAATAAAACATGGTTTTCTCTGCTATGTAAGATTATGGTAGAATTTTAAAAATAGCCCATTTTTTTTGGGCCATTTTTCATACAACATTTTTGGGTGATTTTTCATAATGAAAAATCACCCAAATTTAAAAAACGAAAAATCACCCAACAATAACGATAAATAGCCCAAAAATTTTGGGCCATTTTTCATATGAAATCAGGCCCAATTTTACATGCAATTTTTTTGGGCGATTTTTCACTTTTTTTTTTGGGCGATTTTTCTTTGGGCGATATTTCCTACAGCCTTAAAAAACAGGCAGTTAAGCCTAAGATTGTCGATAACTTTTCACCACTGAGTTCTCCTCTTGGTCTGACTAGCCAATAATTACAATAGCAAAGAAAAGGAAATAAATATATTTTTTATTAAACAACATTTTCACAAAAAATTCCTGCGATTAAAAATGGTGACTTTATTAAAGAAATTCAAACGCCAAGTTTAAACTAATAAAAAGTGTTGTTACGTTATTTTGTATTTTAAGTAACGAAATGTAGTTTTGCATTTTTCTTCCATGTTGCAAGCACATTCTTTTCTCCCATTTACCCCAGCTAAAACGAGTTTTGCTTTTATAGTTTAATTCCATTTTTAGATTCATTCGATTCAGTTACAGAATTATTCTGTTTTTTTGATTTGTTGTTCGGTTTGAAAAATATTGCAAGCAAAAAGCGAATTTCGTCTGGCCAGGCCAATAGAGTAATCCTAGGGTTAAGTAATTTTTCCGTATTGCCACAGGAATTGTGATGACCTTCACCCAAATTTTTTCTGCCCTGCCTGTGGCATAAACTTGTTTCAATATAAAAGAATTAAAAGCATATACCCTTTAGGTAAAGCCGTTTACTGATTTCCTACAATTTTTTAGAAATTATCCTTTGGCCAAAGAAAGTTCATAAATTGTCGTCCCATTTAGCGACCAGTACTTTTTACTCATTATAATGAGTAAAAACTTCGCCTTCAAAATAATGTATTAAGTAATCAGGAAAAAGTAAAAATACTTCTTCCAAATCTACTGAAAGAACCAATGAATTTTACAAGGGATGTCCCAAGAAGAACGCATTAAAATGTAAGTCATTATTTTTTACCTACATACACTTGAAAAATAAGTAGTTACAGAAGTAGTTATAGTAGTTACTGTGAGCGTCAAAATAAAGTGTACAGCTTGTTTTCTAATATAAAAAGTGTTATGTTAAGTTATAAAAAGTAAAATTTATACTTTGCCAAATTTCATCAGACTTCAAGCTTACAGTCATCTGTGAAAAATACGTTGCTCCAAAAATTTACGGAAACAAGTTGGACAAAAAAAAACGTGATAAAAGTAGAAATAAGAAATTCAACGGAAAAATACAGTATCTAAAGTGAAGGGTGTTAGGTTTGGCTTTTGTAATACGTCCTAAGACTGATGGATTAGCCCAATAGTCGCTCGATATCAACTCAATTAAACATCTGGGAACATTTGGACAGACAAATTAAAAAAAGACATAAGCAGCAAGCACTCTCTGAAGAGAATAGGTAGAATCGATGCCAAAGAGACCAGAAGCCGTCCTAAAAGCAAAAAAATCAAACAAAGTATCAGCCACCTCACTTTTCTTAGTATTTTAAAACTGTACACTTTTTTTTACGCGTTAAAAACGGAGTTAATTTGTTTTTTATTGTACTGTTTTTGTTGTTTTTGGAGTATTTCAAATTTTTAATTTTAAACTGTAATAACATTGTCCAAAGTTTTGTAAATGATAATAAACTTTTAAGAATTTGTATTCTTTTTTACTAAAATAACACTTTTTATATTGGAAAACCAGTTGTACACTTTATTTTGACACTGACAGTATAAAGAAGAAAGCTACGAAATAATGAGTAAAAGAAGCTATTATTTTTAAAAAATAGGGGAAGTTTTTACTGGGTATCTACATGGATATCTGTCAAATAGAGTCATAAAGTACAATTTATTTAAAATTCCCAGCCTTTTTAGTGATTTAATTACAAACCAAACAATTGCATTTAGGGGATAATTTTGTTGTTCACTTCAAGGTGAAGTGAACAACAAAATTACCCCCTTAGTTTCCATTTTTAATAAAATTAATTAAATGTATACAAAAAAAGCCTTTAAGTAGGTACACCAGCAAAAATTAAATATTTATTGTTGTTGACTAGAATATTTAATAAAAAAAAGTTTCCATTACTTTCTACCAGACATGGGATTAATGGAATACTTCATTTTGTAATAATTTAAAGGACTAATTTCAAATTACATTAAATAGCCCATTTATGACTGGCAACTAAAAATTAATAGCAAATAATGGTTACTTTTACCGACAATCGGCCTTATTAAAAATAAAATAAAAAAGGTTTATGAAGGCTTTATTAAACAGATTTTCTATTTGCTTAATAAGCTCTTTATTTTAAAAATCCGTGTTATTTTTTATAAATAAGGCGGAATTTTATTATTACAAACCTTGTTAATAACACAATATTAAAAAAAAAGAACCAAACCCAAATATGGGCATTTCAACAAAAAGATTCATTCCAGCGCAGAATTCAAACATTAGTTTTCTTCAGGATCTTGATGTCCTTTGCATAATTCTGAACATTTTTTTCTGTTTTTTTCTTTATAAAAAGTTTAATCAGTTTTGCCAATAGACAAAATCGGTCAATTTTGTGACCTAGGGTGTTTACAAATATATGTACATCCGGAAAAATAATTTTCATACCTTTAAGGCTTGAAGGAAATGAGTTATCGATTGGAGGATTTATTGTAAATACCCTTAAATATGAGGATACTAAAAAAATTTCATCAAATCCCAGATAAAAGATGATTGCTGCAGTTTGCATTTTTATTAAGATATTGATAAATGGAAAAATTTTAAACAATAAGGGCTCGGTTATGTAATTGAAGAAAATAAAATAAAAATAAGTTTTTTTTTTGGTTTTTGCATTAAGTTTTTGTATGTCAGAAAATGCTTCAAAAAAGTGTTTCCAAATAAAGCACAATGTGAAAAGCAAAAACTGCCCACCCATTCTAAATAGTTTATGTCGTCCTCTCAGCAATGTTCAAGTATTTAGAGCGATGATAGAGATTTGTTAACACTAAAGACCTTCGCAAGCACTTTCATTTTATCACATATAAAAAGACATTCGCTGAATTATGCCTGACAATGGTTAAAAAAAATTATAAAAACAAATTGCAAAGCACTTGACAATAAACACAAATTTAAAAGTCAAAGCCTGTTTTACTCCCCAGTAAAAACTTCGCTAACTTTTTCAAAATGAATAGCTTCTTTAACTCATTATTTAGTAGCTTTCTTCTATAACTACAGCTATAACAACTTCTATAACTACTTTTTTCTGGATGTATTTAAGTAAAAAAATAATGACTTACTTTAAAATGCGTCCATTTTGGAACCACCCTTGTAAAATTCAATGGTTCTTTCAGTAGAATTGAAAGTAGTGCCTTCATTATTTTGTAGGCGAAGTTTTTGCTGGGTCGTATACGAAAAAACGAATAAAGGTTTGTTTTATGTTTGTTCATTCGTTGCATACAGAATATACGAGTGTATGCTAAAATAGAGTTCATTTCACAAGTTTATTGCATATTAGGTCAATAACCGGGTACCCAGGTAACTTTTAAATTAAAACTGCTCGCAAATCGTCTCTATCTGGGACTTTTATAAAAGAATAGAAAAATTATATATATAACCAGATCTTTGTTTAAAGTCGTTTAACATTCGACACCTACGCCAGTCAATGACCGGGTACCCCTAAAAATTTAATATGTTTTTCGTAACAAATAACCACTATTATTTTGGCTTTGATTGAAAACACATTTTAATAGGTTTTTTTTAACAACCTTTTTATTGTTCACATATTTTATTGCGTAGATTGCATGCGTTAGCAGATCGTGATGAAAAGTGGCGAGTAATTTGAATGTTTCGCTAAATCAAGGGCGGTTAAAAAAATTATTCATTGTGATGGTGCGCCCACTTCCATGGAAAGGAACTGTTAGATCCATAACCACTCTCAGGACCCATTGGTGATTTCCCGGTATATAGTTGGTCATCGCGTGGATGGGAGTTGCTGGATACGAAAATATGTATTGCGAGAACTTCGTTCATCCACGGTATGGAAAGAGCTGTTCATCGATTGTAAGATTTTCGGTGGGTCATCACGGTTTGGTGCAGCTTTACCGGGAATTCTTCTTTTAGATCTAATATTTCGTCAAATCGTATAAAACGTCGTAGTGATCAGAATCTGTTAGAGGCCATTGCTGGTCGGTATAGAGGATAAGACGTGATGGCCCATAAATCTTTTATATGATCATTATACTTGCACCAGTTATTATTTAAATGTCAGTAAAGGCATACATTTCATTTTCTGTTACATATTTCCAATAAAGTGGTGGTTTTGTTGGGTTAGTTCTAATATAGACTGCATAAGTGGCATCTGTCCACCATATCTACTCTTAAGTTTGACCTTTTGACAGCAATTCCGTTGGTCGTTCCCCCAACGTTGCCGTAGAATAATACAATTTCTAGTTTTCATGGAATATATTTACTTCGTTATCAGTTTCATCTGAAGGCTCATCGTAAATATCAGCATTAAACAGGTTATATGTGTAGTATATGGTGTTTCACCGTCTACACTTTCAGATAACTCTTCATCATGCACGATATCGTCAAAAATAGATCAGTTATATTTAGCTTTTTCTTCATCTGATAAATGCTTGTATTGTCTTTATGATAGTAACTCCACTTTGGGCGACATTCTTACTTAATTTTGAATTAAAATACCTCAAGTGCTATAAAATGTTCTGGTTAAACTATATTAATGTTTTCTTTATTATACTTACAAGGGCAGTAGCGCTACTTCTATAAACCGCCCTACATGCAGTTGTAACACCAACAAGCAAATGCTTATAGTATTTATATGCAGCAAAAATTAAAAGAAGCAGCGTTATCAAATAAGAACGAAAAATGACTATGTGTTTACTCTAGCGACTTCTTTTGATAGCTACAAATGGCTTAGCGACAAAAGACAAAGTGAAGTGTAGTGATTTAAAACAAAAATCTAACTAATTTAATTAGTTTTATATACGTTTATTTATTATTCAATGGTCTATTTTGCAACACTAAATTAAAAATATAAAACTGCAAAAACCTACAAAGGGGTACCGGGATACCCGGTTATTGACTAACGTATATTTTTTTGGTTATTGACCGTAGGGTTGAAGTAAAAGCAATTTTAAGTTCAGAACAGCAGAAGTGGCATGTTATATAATTGCTTATTAAAAAGTAATTGCGAACGACCATGTCTGCTTTTTAAACACAAAATATAAAACCACTTAAAATGGAAAAACTTTAAATCATTTCAAATATTTTGCAAACAATTGTTACATATTTTTGCAGACAAAAAAAAATAAATATTTATTATTAACAATTACACACATTGAACTTTAGAAATGACAAGCAAATAAATAATAAACCTTTCACTAGCCCACTTGTTTAAAATTGTTTGCTTTTGAGCAGGAAGTCTTAAACAAAATAATTGTATGTAAAAGTGTGTTTGTTTAAAGTAAACAATAAATTTTATTTAAAATATTAAACAATCAACAGCAAGTACAAGGCAAACAAGCTATAAAATGAAAATAAAAATATCGTCAACAACATTAATTTAAGAGAATTTTACCCTTTTTTTTTTTGGGTGAAATTCAAACGAACTCATGTGTCGCAATTAATTTTTAGCTTTAAGGAATAAAAATTACCCAAACGCATACAGGCATACACTCGCACACACACAGTGCAATAGTTAACCCGGCTTTTATAAATTAAATTAAACAACAACTAAATGAATTAAATACAATTTTGAACTTAATGTGGTGTATGTAAATAATTGTTTTAAAGTGTGTGAGTGTGTGTGTTTTCGTGTTGTGAATTGTTACTGTTGCAAGTTTGTGTAATGCTTGTACAAAATCTACATAGAAATTCATTTAACAACTTTCCAAAAAATATTTTTATTTTCATTATCGCATCAAGTAAAAATTTATATGGGTGATTTCGTCTTAAATCTCAAAAATTTTGAAATCAGAAAATAAATTTACAAAAAACGTCTAAATAGTTTTAGATGTTTTGAAAGTAGTGTAATAAAATTAAATGCGATTTGTTAATACGCCTGGCTGACCCACGTTGTATAATAAAAATCAGTATTTAAATACCCCACAGTCCATTATAAGTTCCAAACATGATTTTTTTCCATATCGCATACAATTATTTTTGGCGAAAATTAAAAGCAAAAAAATTTCTTTTAGCGTAAGTGAAAGCGAATTTTTGTTTTTATTATTTATTTGAAGAAAATTAAAATTTTTTGCCATTTTAGAATCATGCGAACAATGGTGTTGCCAGTCTGGGATGCCTGGCACATACAGCATTTGTATACTGTATTGCCACTACATTGTGGATACACACAAAAAAATAATTTAACACATGAATACGAAAATCGCATTTTTTATTAAAAAAAACTTTTGAATTTTCTGCGATGATAAAAAAAATTTGTGGATAACGTTATTATATTTTAGTCTACAAACTAGTTTAATGTTTGAATGATTTGTTAGCATACATTTTTAAAAATGTTAAAGTAACACTGGTTCAAAAATTTAAAACTTTTTGCCATAATCTCAAAAATAAGATGTTTTCTAAGGCAGCTGAGCACGAATACTGTACTGATTTCTTTCCCACAAGAAGCGTTTTCGAGATATTCGCGAAAATTGTGTTTTTCTTAGGTTATAAAAGATTTTCCAAAAATCTCGAGAACTGTTTATCTGAATTGTACAAAGACTGTTGAATAAATATGTCCTTTCTCTTTAAGCACATAATTATACTGTGTCAATTGGAAAACAATTTACTGAGTTCCAGGCGTTTAGAATTAAAAAAAAAATATATATTTTTTACGTTTTTCTAATTAAACATTTTTGGTATCGCTATAAAGCAATTTTTTAAAATTCAAAAAAATTTATAACAGAAATTGTTGGAAATGGTATGTACCCATATTAAACAAAAATGTGCCTTGATTTAAGTTCAATACTAGCTGACTCGGCAATCGTTGTTTTGCCATTTAACTTATTTCCTTCAGATGTTACAGTGTCTGCATGCCAAATTTTAAGAAAACCGGTTGTTTAGTTAAGAAGATAATAAAAATTTTAGACTATAGTTCTTTCCAGATGTTAGACTATTTGCCTGCCAGATTTCAAGAAAATCAGTTGATTAGTAAAGAAGATATAGGGAGGGGGGCTTTTACTCCTCTTGCCATATTTCATGTCCTGTTCTCTTTCAGATTTTACAGTGTCTGCATGCGAAATTTTAAGAAAACCGGCTGAATAGATAAGAAGATATAGGGAGGGGGAGCTTTTACCCTTCTTGCTTCACGCCCTCAATAACAAAAACTGTAGGCTATAGTACTTTGCAGCTTTAACACTATTTGTTGTTGTAAAATTCCTTCCTTCAGTAAAAATAATTTAATGAAAATTAAATTTGATGAACTCAAGCATAACTAAATATCAAAATTTCAGATTTTAAATCGACAGTTCAACTTAAAAAAATACGATTGTTCTAACAGCAAAAATTTCAATAAATTGGTCAATTAAACTAATACAAATACACTTCAATTTAATTTAGCGGTACGTATGAGTAATTTTTGCTTATTTCAATAGTACTCATACGTGAGAACCATTAAGAAAAAAAGTTTTTAAGATCCCCAGAATATTTTAAGACATTAAATGTTTAATATATCTTCATAAAATTCAAATTTTATATGTGGCTTAGACTATGTGACATGAAGCACAGTTGTATTTCATGCAACAGAAGATTTAACATAAAAAGGTTGTTGAATAGAGTATGCACACGAATGAAAGAAATTTTTCGCCATTTGTTGATCAAATAACGAATAACTCGAACCATTTATGTAAAGTAATCGTTTAACATTAATTGCTTAGAACATTGTAATTTTTCGATAAATAATTGATGAAAAATAATTAGTATTGTGGTTATTTTGTTGAACTATTTATGGGTTTTATTTTTTTATTCCAAAAAAGCGTAACCAGTTAATCGAACAGACTTACTGCCTATTTTCGATGTGCGAAAGAATTTTTTCTATCTTACAAATCAAACAAAAACAAATTCTAAAACTTTTGTTTTTGTTTTAAATGTAATTGTTCGAAGGAAAGAATTTTTTCACACATCGGAAATAGGCTATTAAGCTTTATTTTTTTTTTAGCAATTTTTATTAATTTACTTAACGTTATTTGCAAGAAGATAATTGTATATTGTAATAAAGAAACTGTTAAATGATGTTTAGTAAAGCAACTAGTGGTTACGTGTAGGACGTCAAAAATTTGATAAGTGTGAACATTGCTTGACTGATTTTTGCATTTATTTTCATAACACATACTTTTAAGCATATTTCAGTTCCTTTTAAGCTGTGGGTGCATGTGTGACGAATTATGGAAATCAGAATAAACCTTAACTAACCTAAACATATTGTTTGTAATTTAGTTATAGTCTGTAAGAATTTAAATCTATAGACTAAAATAAATCTTAATATATAAAACAGGATGTGTGTATTAGGGATATAACCATTTGCATTTTTTTGCAAATATCAAAAAGGACCTATATAGTGAGATAGTGCATAAAAAATATGAAGAAATGTGCCTTCCTTTTTACGCGAGCGTTCAAAAAGGTTCGGCACCGATCGCGATGAAGTTTTAGCTTATAATTTTTTTCAGTTTTACAGGAAATCCATAATTCTAACGTCGAAAGCCATGCTGGTCTTTGCATTTCGTGTTTTTTTTATGAAATGGCGATTCCTTGCATTCCAAAAAAAGAAACCAAAAAAAAACGGTACAAGGGAAGGATACCCACCATAAAAATTTATATTACAAAAAAAAAAAAATGTTTGGTGTTTTAGAAATTGCATTCGGTGCCGAAGGTTTTTGGACCGAAATGACCCCTGATATCAATTTTTAATATCAGTATAACATTGCCCATACCGTAATGATAGGTTCTTATTTTGGTTATACCCCTAGTGTGTATGTATGTATGTATGTATGTAACGTATGTACTCCAAAACGGCTGGGCCGATTTTGATAAAATTTTCAGTTAATCTTCAGAATATTCTCTCGGGTGACACTGTGAAGTCTGATTTTTGATTTCCGGTCTGCAGGCGGAGAGGCGTGGCAAAATCCAATTTTCATATTGCACCACCAATAACATATACATACATATATTTGTTTTTTTTTTTTGCTTTTTTTTTTTGAAAGCCGTTGTCATGATTTTCAAAACGAGATATCAAACTCTTAAATCGGCTATGTAGTTCCGAAGGTATTTAAAAGCAAGTAAGAGTGCTATATTCGGCTGTGCCGAATCTTATATACCCTTCACCAGAATACAGGACGAGCAGAATACAGAGCAACTTGACAAAAACTAAATAATTTTTACATGTACACACATATTTACAATACTTAAAACTTCATTATAAATTAAATTAAAAAAGCGAAAACTGGTTAATATTTTTTTTAAATCGTTTTTAGAACATAAAACAAATAAAATTATTAAAAAAAAAAAAATTTCTTTTAAAAAAACCAAGATTCGAACCAGGGAACTCACATTTTCTAACTTAGTTACTTGAATATCATTAAATTGAAATATGGCCCGTTTACTGTAATTTCTTTTGATTTTTTTTGTTCACCGCAATAGCAAAGTTGTAAACCATAATAAAAAAAAAATTACAAATCAACTTATTTGAGTTGTGAACCGAAATAGGGAAATATATTCACCAAAACAGTTTGTGTGTTTGTTTGTTTGTTTGTTTGTTTTCTTTTATCTTTTTTGGCGAGTTTTTAAGTAGCAAAAAAACAAAAAAAAATTATTTCGTTAAATAGATGAAATAATAAAGAAGGGTGATAACGAAATTGGGAATTATGCTAGTATATCTAAACAATTGAAAGCGGCGGGGGGTGGGGGGGGGGGGTAGAGGGACATCATATGGTTAAATCAAGTTCTCTCCTCATAAGGACCCAGAATATATATACTTTATAGGGTCTTAGATCAATATTGTAGAAATTACAAACGGAATGACAAATTTATATATACCCTTTTCCACCTGAGGTGAAGGGTATAAAAAACCCATGTTAATAATGATCCATTTTCAAAATTGTAAAGCTTTCGAAATGTTGCATTCAAAAATCCGAGTTTGCGGTTTATTTACAAAATATTTACATCATTCGATAACACAAGATATTCCGCGCTTACTACCGAGTTGGCACGCCAAAAAATTTATACGTTTTTACACCAAATAAAAAAAAACAAAAAAAATGTCTATCGGCTGGCCTTAAGATGAGGTAATAAATAAATATAATTTCCAATTTGCCTTAAATACATGCGTTTCATTTTTGATTGAGCCCATATCTACACCATATGTAAGTTATTCTGTAAAAAAACTTTATGATAGGTATTCCATGGATTTTTATTTAAAGGCCGTAAATTTCGTTAAAAGCTCAATTTAAATCGTGTGGTAATACAACACTTATGTTTGCTTAGGGCCAGCAATGCGGACCGGGTCAGCTAGTAAATTACTAAATACGCCAATCCATTTTCTAGCTGATAAAAAAAAAATTATTAAAAATAAGAGCCAATCTTAAAAAAATCTGGCAATATCAAGCAATATTGTCTTGATTTGAATTATGAACATAAAACAACTGACCTAATTAATATCGGCAAAGGCAAGACAGCTAAGAACACTTTCCTCTTCTGCTTGTCCACCGATTTAAACAAAAATAAACCATTTGAAAAATATTAACTTACAGAAACACAATACATATTTTATTTAATTCAAAAATTTCAAAGAGTTCAATTAAATTCGTTCCATTTGGGTAGTAAATGGGTATAACCTGTATTTTGGTTATACTTTGTCACCCAATCTACCTTTTAAGCCAATAGACAAAGAATTAAAGACTTTTCCAAATTCGTAACTAAACTGGAAAATACAAATATTAATTTGGTACTTTTTCGAAGTTCGAACGTTTAAGGGGTGAAAAACGTACCCATATTTTGTTACTTTTTTACAAAACATTTTTCTCCGTGTTTTGACATATACTGACATTCTTATTCAGTTATAGGCTACCGCCAAAATTTTAAAAATTTTGATAGATTAATGGTGAGAAAAAAGTCCCAAAAAGGAGAAATACGAAAAATTTAAATTCTATCTTTAACTTTTCCGTTTTGAATTTTCTATAATATTGAACTAAGAAACATAAAATTATTAGTGTAGGATGCTGAGTGAATCAGAACCTTTAAGATGAAAAATTTTGGAACTTTTTTGTTCATCAATTGGTACTTTTTGAATTTTCGTTAATATTGCATCTAGAGCAGAGTCCGCCAAACACATACATTTACATTCCTTGTTTCTCTTGGTTGTTTAGTTTTGAGCGTAATTGTTTTTGTTTGTTCAGTGTTTTCGAGTAAAAATACAAATTATTTTCTGATGCACTCTTTATTTGTGTGAGAGCATTCGCACATGTGCGGTGTTTTGCAGATCCCTCATCTAGAGACATAAAAATAAAAATGCATGGTTCTGAGTGAATCACAATCTGTAAGGGAGTACTTTTTCAGTCTGCAACTGGTACTTTTTTTAATTTTCGTTAATATTGGACCCAGAAACATAAAACTAAACATGCAATATCCTGATTGGTTAAGAATTTATAAGAGGGAATTTTTTTGTTCTTTTAATTGCACTTTTTGAGTTTTCGTTAGTATTGGACCTATAAACATAAAATTAAACATGCAAGGTCCTGACTGAAAAGGAACATGTAGGGGGTATCTTTTTGGTACTTTTTCGTTTTGTAACCGTTACTTTTTGAGTTTTAATTAATACTGAACCTAGAAACGTAAAATTAAACATGCAGTGTCCAGAGTGATTGTTTTTCAATTAGTACTTTTGATTTTTTTATATTATTGAATTTACAAAACTAGATTAAACATTCGCTGAATTGAGGTGAAGATAACATATGGACCGGAGGTTGGTATATCGTCAAAGCGATCCGATAAAATTAAAGATTTGAAATCATATATGGACTTTTGCAGCGAAAAGTCTACTTTTTGTTACGTAATGCCAGCAAGTTATTAAAATTGTTTCTCATATATTTTGGTGTAAAGTGTAACTAGCACTACATTAAGTAACAACATTATATATGACATTTGATCTACATGAGCTTAAAAATAAAGCTTATTTGCTTGCGTTGCGTTACAAAAAATGAGGCTTTTCGCTGGATTCGCCCATATGCTTATATTTATGTTTTCTTCATATTTGCATAAATAACTACAGTCAAATTTCGACTAATAATGTTCAACGATTCATAAAATTGTTAGATTATATTTGAAACAGATTGTATCGATACAAAAGTAATGAGAGTACTATTTATCGTTAAAGAGAATTCATTTAAGCTAAAACAAAATTTATTTATAGTTGGTCCCCTTAAGTTTTATTTTTATAAAAGTTAACATTCCTTAACACAACTACAAACATTTTACACAGTATTTAAGGATTAAAGGAATTATATTCTACAGAGAAAGAAACAAACACTGACACAATCTCAAGTACAACAACACACCACAGAAATGCATGTGGAAATATTGCAGGGAAAAATAATACCATCGAAAACGGAGGGGAAGAAAATAATGAAATGAAAATAATATTTACATAGATCTACCTTATGAAGTGTTATTTTAACACACACAAATACATACATAATCTCACGCACATGTATTAACACATACTACAAGCACTTACTCGCACTCATTTACTCGAATAAATACAAGAACAACTACAACTACAACTGCATAATAGGATAATATTTACAATTCACCTTCATTGAAGTGGAAATGGTTGTAAAAAGTTGCTTTTACTAAAGCTGATATTATATAGTGTGTGTGAGTATATGTGTGTGTGTGTGTTTGTTTGAGTGTAATTGTAAGTAACTGTTGGAAATTCATTTAAAATTTACATACTCAACGTTGTTTGTATACAGGTATGAATGTAAAAAAATAAAAATTGTTAAAATGTTACAACAACAAAAAAAATATGTTCAGAGCCAAATAAAATATTTTTGAAATATTTGCATTGCAATGCTTTAACAAGAGTGCGGGCGGGGCAGGTGGAATTCAAAGGGAATGCTAAAGATAAAAATAAGTGTCATATTGTTGGTAACAAATGAAAATTGTTTGTGTTTCCTATCCCCATGCAGACACAAGCATAATGCTGCAAGTCTCTATAATAAAAAAAAAATACACAAAATATGTTTCAAAATAATTTGGGATTCGTATACAACTTTATCGTTAGCATTTTATTTGTATTATGAATGTATTTGTATTTTCATAATCCTTGTAAGAACATGTTTGTTGTATTGCGCGAATGTGTGTGTGTGTATTTACCTGTATTTTTAATAAAGTCGTTGTCCTCCATATGGTTACTTTAAAGAATATTTTATATCCTGTTTGCAATAGACTTATTATAATGCGTGTTATGTATTCAAGAGAATTGTGGGAGTTTTTTTTATAATACTTTTAGGCCCGTTTTCACAACTCACCGTTAACTATAGATAGCATTTTATCGGGCGTATTAAAAGGGTTCCATTATTACTACTTAACTTAAACCTACCTGGTAGGAGGAACCTTCATTTTTCATATCGCTCACTTTAGGTTTAAGGAAAGTTGTTATAATGGAAAACTGGGTGATAAAATCCTTTCTTTAGCTATCGGTAAATGGTGAAATCGAGCCTTAATATCAAACAATGAATGCAAATACGTTCTAGTTGATTAACAATCCCTAAACAAGATAGCATATTTTTTAAATACCATTCAACTTTAATTTGCTCCACATTCCAGTGAAAAATGTTGTTCAAATTTTGTGTCAAATAAATTTGGTCGCAAACATAATTTGAGTTAAGGGAAATGGATAGAAAGTTATTTTTAGTTTTTTTTATAACAAAAACTGTAACAATCTAAAATTATGACAGAACAGAAATGCACCGGAAAAAGATTTAAATATTATGTGTAAGAAAAGCTTTTATTTATTAAATGAAAACGCATTTAAAATAAAAAAAAATCTAATTTTAAATTAGATTTATGAAGTATTTAAAAATCCTTCGACTTTAAAGAATTATACATAAATGTTATAACAATGAACATAAAAAGGATTAAAGGGATTATTCAAGCCACTATTTAGCCCGAGACGTAAAATATATGATATATGCCAGATCATCAGGCAAAATTTAAGAAAGATATTAGCAAATAAAACAACAACAACGATATCAAAGCTTTAAAAAATACCAACAATAAACAGTGTAGTTATCTATTCTTCATTCCCTACCCCAATACAATTGGTTGGAATTCTCCCAACATTAACTGTAGTTGTAAGTAACAACTTACCTTATTGTTTTCGCAAGCAAATCAAAATAAAGCAAGGTCCAAGTTCAGTTTTTTTTTTTTTGCCATGCACTTGCCTGTTTATTATCATAAGCACGACAACCAAAATCTTATAAATTAAATATTTTGTATTTCAAAAAATACTTTGATAATTTAAAATATATTTTTTTCTTAAAAGATTCTCCTGGAATTTCTTCCCCCGGAGGTACGTAACTTACGAATATTTCACCTTTTGGTGTAGTCACTTCTTGGAATTTAACATAGCTTAAAATTGACAGATCGCGGCTGACCAGTGATCCTATCTAGACAACTTTCTAAGCCGATGAAAGGGAAATCTAAAAAAAGTCGGCTTTAAGGGCTGATTTTCTCAGCGTTTAAAAATTGCAGTCAAAGAAGAAAAACTGCCATTCATTTGTCATTAGATAAAAAAAAATGTTGCATTTACTTCTGAATCATCAAATGTAAACAGTTGCTGTCAAACCAACTCAAAAAGCTTAAAGTTTTATTATAATGGGTGATTTTTTAAGAGCTATAGGAAAGTTTAAAAAATAAACACATAAAATTCAGACAAATGCATGAAATCTTTATTTGAATCGATAGTACGGTCCATATAATTTAATGTTTGAAGATTATTTCATGCAAATGTTGACCCTGACTGCGCTGCAAATGGCCCATCCGCTTAGTCCAATTTTGGCATACTCTTTCCAACATTTCGGCCGGTATCTCATGAATAAATGCTGCAATGTTGTCTTCCAATGCCTCAATTGAAGCGGGCATGTGTGTATGGACATGAGCTTTAACATAGCTCCACAAAAAATAGTCTAAAGGCGTTAAATCGCACGAGCTAGGCGGCCAATTGACCGGTCCTGAACGTGAAATAAAATGTTCACTGAACTCGCCTCTCAATAAGTTCCTTGTTAAGCGTGCTGTGTGGCATGTGGCACCGTCTTGTTGAAACCGCATGTCATGCAAGATAAGCTCTTGCATTTTGGCAAAAAAAAGTTGGATATCATCTCACGGTAGCGCTCACCATTCACATTTACGTTACGAGTCGCATCATCTTTGAAGAAGTACGGTCCAATGATTCCACCAGCCCATAAACCGCACCAAACTGTGACTTTTTCTGGATGCATTGGTAGCTCTTGCAATGCTTCTGGCTGATCTTCACTCCAAGATCGACAATCCTGCTTATTAACGTACCCTGAGCCAAAAATGAGCTTCGTCGCTGAATGGAAGAAGCGCACGTATTTTGATAATAAAATTCAATAATTTGCTAGCGTTGTTCGTTTGTAAGACGATTCATGGTTAAATTATAGACCAAACTGAAGATGTTTGACAGTGAAACAAAACACGAAACCTGCGTCAGCTGTTTAAACCAGTGTTACCAAAAAGATAATAGCTAAAAAATCACCCGATATTTGAAAGAAAAATTAAAGGCCTTTAAACTATAAACACATTTTGAGAAAAAAAATTATCTGCTTTGGGGCTTTCAAGAGCTGATCTATATCAGTGATGCCAGGAAAAATTTCAGAAAATCGCTACGTGTGTCCAAAACAAATCCATTTTTTTCCCTACAACCAAAAAAAAAAAAATTTTCCTACACTTTTCCCTACGTTAAAACTTAATTGTTTTTAGCGACAAGCAAACAAATACATATTTATTATGTTAACATTTTGTACATATTTATTATATAATTAAATAAGTATAAGCAGCAAAATAAGAAAGATTTTTTCTTCATAAATGTATTTTTAACTGTAAAATAATTTTTAAAATGTATTTTTAACAAGGTGGTCTCTTAAATGCACTTCTCCTGTCCAAACAAGGAGTCGGGGCCCATTTTTTTATTGCTGATTCTTAAAGCAAAAATTATGAGGAATCCAAAAAAAAAAAAATAGCCGGAAAATTTAGGAGCTTCTGTGGAAAATCGGAAAATTTAATTTTCATGGGAAAATTTAAAGGTAAATTTCTAAGAAAAATTAGGAAAATTTTATTTTTCAATTAAAGCCTGATTCAATACCTTTCCAACGAGCTATCACTCGTTTCAATGAGGTCCCTTATGAAGAATTCTTCAATTTTTCACATGACAGTGGTGTACACCACCACTAAACCAGTCACTATAAAAAAAAAAAATATGTAGGTACATTATTTTTTGCTGGGCAATCGATTGAGACTATTTATTTTAAAATCGGAGAGGGGTCGTCCAAAAATTTGCCAATTTTGATCGTTTTCATATGGAATTGCTCTATAGTAAAATTTAAAAAATTAATTTCAAACATAACACTGTGTGAGAAATTTAATTTTTTTCATTTTGACAGAAACGCCTCTAAATCCTTTAATCTAGAACAAAACAGAGTCAAACTTCGTATTTGATTTATCATTTCCTCATCTTTTGTCCAATTTTTAAGAGCTTAATAGTTTTCAAGAATACTTATTTTTAACAATTTTTATAACATAAGTTTTCAATAATTTTTAGCAAACTTGCTACCAAATAAAAGGGGGCTCTGTAAAATTAAAAAAAAATTGTTTTCTTCAGTTCCCCTGAACTTAAATAAAAAAGTGCCTTTTAAAAGTAAATCATTACATATCCTTAAAAGTTTTCATTTAAAATTTGTTAAAAATTTGAAATTATATATTTTTATTTCTCTTAGCTTAGAAGGTGTGATTGTTTTCTTACAAATAAATTTCTATGCAGAAATTTCATTTTTAAGATTTTCGCTTTTAATATTCGCACACATTTTACAGAATTTGAGTGCGAATGCAAATAGCAAAAATAAGAGAATAGTTCGCAAAGCGAACGCGAATATACGTTGCCACTTAATTATATATTAGCGGGTTCGAAGAATATTTGGGTACATGGTTTTAATATATGGATTGCCAGGCAGTTAGGATGTATGGTTTCTTTTAAAAAAATACTACATTTGTATACAAATGCTATTGTTTATGAACAATTTTAATTTTTAAATGAAAATAAGATGAATATTTACTTATTTTTAGATAATATATTGAAAATGAGATATAATTTTGAAAATCCCCTACATTTGCCTTAAAATAAAAATCTGTCCTTTTTCCCTACGCTTCAAAATTTTCGAAAAAATTCTTACAAAAAAGGAAAATTCCCTACATTTGGCATCACTGATCTATATACACATTTAGGTTTTTATTTTTTTTTTTACCAATTAAAATACACGTCAGCTGTGCAATGTGGCTTTTTTTGTTTTTTTTTTTTTTAATTAATCTTTCTTCATTCTCAGCATAACAGCCCGAGGTGGACCAATTCTTCCAAGTAACACGATCTTTTGCCAATTCTTCATAGTTCTTGTACCCTGCTTATCAGCTATGAGCACTTTTCTATTAAGCTTTTTTAAACCTTACTATCGGCTTGTGACTAGCAAGCTCTTCAATTTCATTGTATCATCTTATTTTTTATGTTTCAGCATCATTTTTTTAGGTCCAAATATTTTTCGTGCAAAGCATTGCAATTGCATCCATTCATTTATTTTGAGGCTCCATACCTCACAGCCGTATGTTAACACAGGCCTCACTAGGGTGGTCGTTAACTGTATGGATCAAATTTTGTTTCCATTTCTCCATGCTCTAACCCCCCAATTCGGTAGGTATTGATAAAAAAAACAGCTCCAAAAAAATTTTAGGACGATCGGCGAAGGCTAAGCCGTCCCTCAAGCCCGCCAAAGTTTGAGAAAAGTCGTAAAGTCCGACTTGTATGACTTATATTTAGGAAAATATTAATTTCACATAAAAATCGTTTTCTAAGAAGTTGTTGTTAGTAAAGTTTCCAACAACTTTTGCCTTAACAAGTTTTCTCTAAAACTCATATTGAACAAAACCTAATTAAAATAAAAAGTAAACAGCCGCATTGATGCGAATTTTTTCTTTAGAACTGTTTTTTCTTACTCACGTCAATTCAGCTTTAATATTTGTGTTTGTGTGCGTTTGGTTAAAAAAAAAATAGTCAAACGCATATCATTTGTTTCTAACGTACCACGGTTGATAAAGTTGGTGCAATTGTACTTTTTTGATACAATTCAAAGCCAAAAAGTACGGTGGTACCCTAGGTTGACCGTTAAAATCAAAAGTTGGATTTATTAAGGTCTTACTCGCCAATTTGGTGGGTATTGATAAAAAACAACTCAAAATTTTTTTTAGGACGATCGGCGAAGGCTAAGCCGTCCCTCAACCCCACCAAAGTTTGAGAAAAATCGTAAAGTCCGACTTGTATGACTTATATTTAGGAAAATATTAATTTTACATAAAAATCGTTTTCTAAGAAGTTGTTGTTAGTAAAGTTTCCAACAACTTTTGCCTTAACAAGTTTTCTCTAAAACTCATATTGAACAAAACCCAATTAAAATAAAAAGTAAACAGCAGCACTGATGCAAATGGCGAGTGAGACCTAAATAAATCACACTTTTGATATTTACGGTCACCCTAGGCCTCACATTTGTATCATTTATTCTTATTATTGGTCCTCGTTTGCAGTTTATATTAGTCTATTAGCCAAAAAAAATGGAGCAAAATGTATTAAATTTTTTTCCAAATTGCGATAAACTGCGGTGACCATAGTTTTAACAGAGAAACACCGAACAGGATTTTCATATTATGTAGTTAAAGATACACAATAATATGAATTTGTGTAAATGGATCATTGAGTGGCCCAGCCATAAATGGCAAAACACATTGCAAAGATCTCGTTTATACCCGTCCTAGTAGAATTAGTTCATTTAGTTTAATACAATACCCATATTTCAACTTTTTATAATCTTCAAAAACATTTATTTTAACTCTTCTTACACTTAGTATATTTTTTGACTTGTACCAAATATTTGAATTTAAGTGCCTTAAATTTCGAAAATCCTTTTAAATACATTGCATGATTTGCTGGTCTTAGAAGACCCCTAGTAAAATTGTATGCAGAAAATATTCGTGGAAGATTTTAACTCCTAAGTGCCGTTTTAGTATACTTTTGCGGGGAAGTTTAAAAACAAGAACAGAAACATTAAAATGAGTGTTAGAGGGTTAATATATTCCAAGAAAAGAATCGCCCTACAATTCTTCTGAAGGCATTTGAAATAGTTCTTAAGCTCAGAAGTACGTTTAGTATATATTTTTTTTTTGACTAATACAAACCGCCTATTCAAAAAATTCAAAAACTTTAGGGACCGATACTTCAGGAACCCAAACTTACTTTTCCAAACCCTTTGGCAGATTTGCTCTACTAATAGTCTAATTTCAGTTCGCGTTGCAAGTATTAAGGCTGGCGACGATGACACGAATGTTGTTGCACTGTGTTATCAACGAATTGAATTTGATGTAAGAAGAGTTCGAAAGTTTGATATTGAATCTAATATTTCAAAACTCTGCTTGTAAATTTCTTGGAAATCAAAAATGTTAGTGTTTTTTCGCGGATTTAAAAAAAACAACTCTTTAATTTCTTCAGTGACAAATAATTTAATTTCACACATTGAGTGCTCTTAAGAATAAACTAGGCATGCCTTGTTTATTTACTTTTGCATAGAGTAAAACTTTTTATTATGATTTTGGAGATAGAAAAAACAATTTAACAAGTTTCAAGTAATGAGAAATGTCAAAAATTTTGAAAATGTATGCAGTATTTTAAATGAAATACAGAACTACCCTACAAGAATAGTGACGGTCATTTGACCTATCATATGACCGACATTGCTGATACAGATATCGGTCATCGCGTAGAACAAAGTTTCTATCATTTTCTTAAGGCCAACGTGAAAAAAATGACCTAAACTTTTGTGTACGTGTTATTTTGCATCCTTCTTTAACCTATGAATTTTGTGGTAGATAAAACATATATCTGAGCTGTTTACTCTTATACTCTTTACATATCAGTACTGATGTATAAACCGGACACAGCTGACTAGTCATTACTGATGCATATACCGGTCACAGCTGAGTAGTCAGTACTGATGCATATATTCGTCACTGTTGACGTACTTTTTAGCTTAAATAAAACACCCCAGCGGTAAATATTGAAAGGACCGCAAGTGGCAGGCCTTTTTGAAGGCCTCTATACTCCTTTCTAAAAGATTCGCTTCGCATGATATCCTGCCTTCAGAAGTATGCCTTCTAGAAGGAATAAACTTCTTTTTAAAAGACCTTCTAAAATATTCAGTACACATTCGCTACTCCCTTCTTTGAGAAGGGAGAAAGGAAGGTGTTCAGTTTTATTTCCTTTTTATTTATAGTGACCTTCCTTACTCTCTTCTTTGGGAAGGGATCGAAGTTGTTTTTAAAGGAAGTGTGGAAGGCTTTGCGCCCAATGACAACCTGTGTAAAAAATAAATAACTATGGAATGCGGCGAGAAGGACTTCTGACTGCTTGTGACTGCTAAATAAGGCCTTCTATTAGGCCTCTTTACTCATTCTAGTTAAAGCTGGGACAATTCATTTTATTCAATTCTCATACATATTTTTGTTTTTTATTTAAAATAAAATTCAATATTTGTTCGTTTTACAAAATAAATTAAATAAATAAATAATTATTTTTTGTCCTATGAGGTAATTTAAATTTTATAAAGCTTTTTTGCAATAGTCCCAACTTCAATATTTCACTTGGTTTTTGCTAAAGTCAACCTTTGGTTAACATTGATGCTATAGATAAGTACATATACTAAGGAATGATCCTATACACTATCAGAATATCTTGTAGTTTCATTAGAATCATTCCTAAGTATATGTTTACATCTATAGCATCAATTTTAACCAAAGGTTGGCTTAAGCAAAAACCAAGTGAAATATTTAAAGAATGGAAATATTGCAAAACGGCTTAATAAAACAGGGACCGTAACAGTTATTCCTCCTTTCATAAACGTCAGATGATAACAGTTTTTTTAATTAAATATTAGACGTTGCTCGTAACCAATAGTTTTATTAAAAAGTTATTGGTTTTTGCAAAACGTTTGGCTAGATCAAACACCATTTAACTGTTTTTAAATATCATTGTACAATTCTGCTACATATTGTATCCATTCGAAACGTTTGCCGTGTTTAGTTTTTATTAAAAACTTTTTAGACAATTTGTTAAACCATAAAGAGTGTCTGATTCCCCACAATTGTAAAGAGCACACACTAAAGAGGTCACTGTGCGATCATGAAGTGCTAGATTTGTGTTTTTCGCTACAATTTGCAAAATACTGTAAAGTACAAAAAAAAGACGACTTAATTTTATTTAAAATAAATGTTCATGATAACATACCTCTGAATATCGTATAACCAACTCTGGCTCCTAACAATGCAACCAAATCAAGTTGACTGCTGTAAGTATGCGTTTACACCATTCACTGCAGGTGGAAGAATCAACACGGAAAAATGTGTTCGCCTCTAATCATAATATGACGATTATCCAACTGAACATCGGGATGAGCCTCTTCATTGAGTATACTTTCAGCACCGCCAGCAGGAGCCAAACCAATTAATTTCCAGTAATCTACATGCAATTCGTGTCCACCTGGTGCATAAAACAAATAAATGAGTTTCTACAATATTGTTCACGAAACGAAACTTACCGATTTGCCTTCTGACACAGGTTTTAGTGTACCAAACATTGTAAAAATCCGTAATGTAAATAAAAAATTAAACCTTTGCCTTGACGTCTTAAACGATGTGCCCATCCATAGATTTTAACGTTTCTGTTAATTTTCGACACATTCAAATATGCAGCTGGCCAACTGGGATCTTCGGATATGAGTCTTTTTGGCTTCATCCAAATTTTGTTAAGGCTTTTCCGCTTCGCGTTTTTCTTTTTCGCATTTTTATAACTTACTTACCCAAATCCTTTGGATTTTCTTTATTTATTTTAATAATTTAATAATTATTATAATATTTTGCAGTATTTAATTTAAACAATTCACAAATTTTCACAAATATTAGCCAGTAAAGCGTATGTATAACAAAAATAAAAAAAAAGATTGGCATTTTTGTGGTGTTTTCAGTTGTTCTACTCTAACATATATGTTAGAGTGGTACAACTAATGTAAAATTGTTGCAAGTGTGTAAGTAAAATTTTTTTTTTAGTTTCGGTCATCCATTTCTTGTAGGGTATATTACGATTCACCCAGAGCAAAACTCTTAAATAGGCTACTGTTCTGCATAATACAGACGGATGGTCAACGTAGATATAGCTGGGCCTAGGTGAAATAAATAACCGATTTTGAAAATTGACTTTACTAAAAAAATATTTAGAGTAAACGGACATCTCAGAGTTGTTGTATCTAAGATTTCAAAAGAACCAGGAATACCTACGTAATGGAAACCTAAAACTTTTTTTTCGTTACATTAAAGACACATTGAAAAATCATTTTCCCACTATTTTTTAGTGCTGGCTTTACGATTTGCTTAATATTCTGTTTTATTTGAATTAAATTATTTAATTTTGAAAAGATATGTTTTAATAACAGCTGAACCAAAAATACTTAATATTGCTCTTTTGAATACATAATTACTTTTCGACTTATATAATTTATATCTTAGAAAAAAATCACATCAGTTGCATTTTTCAACTATTAACTTGTCAAAGTAAAAATCTCTATATAAATACTTATTCTCACTTTAAATCCTTAACAACTGCAAACTTTTAAAGATACACAAAAAACAACTATTAAAAGTACTAACACAACTACTCGGGGTACTTTAGAATTTAAACCAAAAAAAAAACAACAAAAAGTCTCTTAAATAAATGTCCTCAATTTGGGACTCCTTTATTTCTGTTGTTGGTAGTTTAATACAAAAGCACTGTAATAACAACACATGTTTATGGCATTGGAAGGCATACGCTTTACAAGTGTGTTGGTATGTGCGTTTGTGTCTTACAATATAAATATCAACCAACACTTGCACAAGTAACCGAAGGAATGAGCAAAAGAATGTTGTATGCGAATGAATGTTAAATGGTAATTTTATGTTTCTATTCTCTCGTAATTTTATACCTCTTATATGGATTTTAACTACATGTACGGTACAAGTATGACAACATAAAAATAGTATTATGAACATGTAAATAAGTGTGTATGTATATCAATTTATAAGAGACACAAGGCTGCAGCTTATGCGAGGAGAGGTTGGAAAAGGTATTTTATAAGGAATAAGCTATTTTACCTCGGAAAGCCATAAGAATTTATTGAAGTTACAGAATCCAAAGATCCTGAAGGATTGGTAAAATTAGGAAAATTTTGTTTAAGGAATAGCTCTTCAAGCCGAAGACTTTAGGGAAACGAGTCATAATTTAATTCTCTTAAAATAAAATAAAAATTATTTCTTAAAATAACGTTTGTGTTGTGTTGTGTTGCACTAACAAAGTCATCACTTCTTACCTTCATGTTCAATTCTAGTCGTTGTCTTTGCCAAAAACATTCTCAAGTGCACACTTCAAGATGTAACTAAACTTGCAGTAGAATTGTCAACCCAACTATATATCGCTCATTTGCTGCAACACCATCATAAGTCAAAAATGTTGACATAATATCACTCTTGCATAATAAATCACTTTAATAATATTTATAGATATTCAAAAGGTTTTGTTATTCGTGCTTAATTCCCAGTTTTTATTCTTGATAAAAACACTTGAAATTTATTGTTGATGGAATAAGCTATTCCTATGCGCATTTCACTGGTTGCGTAGGCCAGATCATCAGGAAGCTTCATCCATAAAGATTTTAGAAAAACTAAAGATATTTAGATGAGATAAACCCACTGTTTATTGTTGATGTGTTTTGTTTTAACTTTGATATTGTTACGTAGAACTGTTGCTTATAAGTCTTATTCGTTTAACAGTTTAATTTGGTTTAATATCTTTAGTTTTTTCCATTATGTTGTGTGTAACTTTTAAACTTAAAAGTCATTTTATGTAATATTTGAGTTAAGATGGTGTTGCAGTAATTAAACGCTATTCCAATGCACAATTGGAAAATTAAAACAATATATTTTTATATGGCAAAAATGTGTAATTTTACGTCTATTTTTCAAATATTTGGTAGGAAGGTATCCCTTTTTGATTACACTAATTAGTTGACAAGCAGACAATTTTCTTCGATATCGATAAGCAGGTTTACTAAATACTTTGACTTATAATGTTTCCTTAATAAATATTGAAAGAATACTTACGGCCTTTTTATTATAAAAAATTAAACAGATTAATAAATGGTTTATTAAACAAATTTCCATACAAAAGCCCTTTATTAACCTGTTTTATTTTTTATAAATAAGGTCGTTATTTTTTAAAATTAAAATAAATAAATTATTTTTCAATTAAGTTCTAACTAATTTGAGAATCCATATAAAGGGTGATATATTTTGAACTTGTCCAATTTTTAAATATAACACTTAAAACAGAACTAGATGTTATATATATATATATATATATATATATATATATATATATATATATATATATATATATATTTAATCCTAGGGTTCCATGGAGGAACATAGGGCCACAACAAACTTCTTCCATTCTGATCTGTCTTCTGCCAAATTTTTTATTTCACGCCAGCTTTTTCGAGTTGATTGTATTTCACTTTCAAGCATCCTTCTCCAAGTATGAGATGGCCTTCCTGGTCGCCTACTGCCTTGTGGATTCCAGTCAATTGCCATTCGTGCAATATCTTCTTGTGGTCTTCTTAAGATATGACCCAACCAATTCCATTTTCTCTTAAGGATTTCACTTTGAACAGGTATCTGGTTTGTCCTTCTCCACAGCTCAGTGTTTGATATTGTTTCTGGCCAAAAAATGTTAAGGATTCTTCTAAGGGATTTATTGACAAAAACCTGCAGGCTGTTAATCTGGCGTTGAGAAGTGTTCCAGGATTCACAACCATATAGAAGGGTGGATGTTACATTTGAGGAAAAAAGCCGTAATTTTGTTTTTATTGAGTACTGAGAGGATCTCCATACGGGTTGTAGAGCTCCAAATGCCTGCTTAGCCTTATTTATACGACTTTTGATATCGTCATCAGATCCTCCAGAGGTAGAAATGATGCTTCCTAAGTAACAAAAGCTGCTTACATCTTCTAATTCATTTTCATTTATTTTGAGCTTTGTGTATTGTTGGTGTTAATTCGCATTACTTTTGTTTTTGCAAAGTTGATCTTTAAACCGACTTTCATTCCCAGTTCATGAATCATGTTGAGTTTGGTCGACATATCCTCAAAGTTATGTGAGAGTAAGCATATGTCGTCTGCAAAGTCCATATCCTCTAATCTACCCTGTAAGCCCCACGTAATACCTCTTCTCATAGTCGTTACCTGCCGCATCACTGTGTCTAGAACGATATTAAATAGGAGTGGTGATAAAATGCAGCCTTGTCGTACACCAACGTTTATGGGAAGATTTTCACCCAGTTGACCTTCGTGCAAGACTCGACAACAGGCAGTATCATAAAGCTCTTTGATGAGTTCAATTATCTTTTCCGGCACACCTCTACACTTAAGTATTTTCCATATAGCATGATGGTTAAGGGTGTCAAAGGCTTTTTCAAAATCTATGAAGGCTAAGTATAGTGGTGAGCGCCATTCAACAGATTGTTCTACGATTACCCGGAGACTATTTAGTTGGTCCACACAGGAGCGGCCAGTTCTAAAGCCAGATTGTTCACATCTTAGGTCGTTCATAAATGTAGGTGACAACCTCGTGTAGATGATGCGTGTTATGAACTAGATGTTAGAGTCCTATTATTGCTCAAAAGAAAATTCATTAGCATTTGCTTCAGAAAAATACTTTCTTTAAAATGTTAGCCGCGAACGTGCTGTATGTTGTTCATATGGGAATTAAAATCGCCGATTTCTTTTTCTATCATTAGATTCATGGCATTTAATGAATTGTGAATTAAGGCTCAGTTAATTCTAATTAACGATTTTTCGATAAAAACTCTACAAAAAGAAAATGCCTTTCTCGACCGATGCGAAATTTCTTGAGTTTAGCGGAACTTTATTATTTAAACCAGTAAACCAGTTCTTTTTGTGATTTTTTTAAATTGTTAATAAAAATTAATGTGTTTTTTAAGTCTTTGAGTTTATTTACGTTTTTAATTATAGAACAATTGAAAAAAATGCATATGTACACACATTTTCTAACAACATTTTGAACATCTATTCATAACAATCGTCTGAAGACTCGTAATCATTGCATGGGTCTGAAAATGTTTCTAACAACTCTAAAACTTCTGGTGTAACTTCACGACGCTTGGTTTTAGGTGCTTTACGAAGACTAGCGATGTACGGATCCGATGAAATAAGCAGTCGATTAAATAAATCCGTATTTGTCAATTCGGGATGTTTTCCTAGTAAAAAGTTCGCGATATTCCAGTTCCTTGGCAATTGCTGCAGAGTTTCGTTTTCCAGAATGGTATAGATTTGTTGCAGTTGCTTTGGCTAACTCGTCTTGCCTAGCGGACTTCAAAAGATGATGCCCTTTTCTGTATTGCACTTTAGGATGACAATCCTTAAATCATTTTTTAGGTCTGCCTGCATTGGTCCTCGATCCACAAGGCAATGCATCCCTTACAGTAGTTGAAAATTTTACATTATTTTCAAGCCAGCTTGCATTTTTATTTAGAAATTTTGCTAAATTTCGACTGGATTCCCTCCACCTTTTTTGTATTTTACAAACAAGCGAACGAACAGTTGCCTTTAAACTGCAAAGAGCGTCAGATGTTAGCACTGGTAAGCCTATTTTTTCCAAAACAAAACCAATTATGGCGTCCGATGTCGGTTCTTCTTTCCACTTTTGGAAAATACAGTTATATGAAATTTGCAAAGTATTCTGGATAAAGTTTAATTTAAAAGAAGATCGCAAAATATCGCAGAAGATATTTTGTGTTCCCAATAGAGGAAAAACATACCTTTAAAATGTTGTGCGTTTTAAGATGGTATTATGTGGTATCACCTTTTAAATTCTCCAACGAAGTTAAAAAATTAAATTTACTTACTTCTTAAAAATCACTTTTTTCACGAACAAATCACACACGAGTACGAAACGATTTTGCAATTATTTAAATGCCAATAATTGACAATTTTCTCATAAAATAAATTATGTAAAAATCATGGCCTACTGCACTGCCGTTTGTATGTACCACTCTATTAACTGAAACAAATCGAAAATCTTTCTGTATGCAAAAAGTATAAATGAATAAGAAATGCAACTTTCAGGTGTATTTTGCAGTTGTTTCGCAGGGTAAATTCTCAAACTGAGTATGAGGTTTTTAAGGTGGTATATTAAGCAACCGAAATAATGAATAATCTTATGCATTTTATGTATTCCAAAAATTTAATAAAGTTCCGCTAAACGTCCTGAATTTCGCACTGTGCGATGTAAGGAAGATCGATTTATTTATCTATAACGTATTTGCGGCGATTATGTTAAAAGTTTGATCCAACTTATGTTTTTTTAGAATACTTCTTCGCCTTATTAATTTATAAAGGCTGGTCCAACCAAAACGCGCGACCTCAATTGTAAATAAAACAGAAAGTTTTTAGAGAATTATCTTAATATTTTTTCTTTTGATAGAAGTATCTATGGCAACTATGTGTGAAACAAAATATCTTCCAAATGCTCGCCACGGCTTCGATGGCATACCTCTTTCCGATGGTCCAAATTTTCAATGACTCTGAGACATTATTGAGGTTCAATGTCGTTAATGTGACGAATTATCTCTTCTTTTAGCTCTTGAATTCTTCTTGGCTTACTGACGTACTTGTTTTCTTTTCAATATCCCCAAAGAAAGAAGTCCAACGGTGTCAAATTACATGGTTATGCCGGCCAATTAACATTGCCATGATGTGAGGTAAAACGGCCATTGAATTTTCCGCGAAAACGATCCATTGCACCATCATGTTTGAACCACATAATGTCCAGGTCCATATCCTCAATTTCTGGCAACACGAGGTCCGCTATCATCTCGCAACAGCGAACACCAATCACGGTTACGGCTTGGCCGACCTCATTTTCAAAGAAGATCGGCCCGATGACGCCGCTATCCCATAAGCCACACCAAACAGTCACTCTTTGTGGATGCATCGGAGTTTCAACAATCACTAATAAATTCTAATTTGCCTTAATGCGGCAATTCTGCTTGTTAATGAATCCACTGAGGTTAAAAAAAAAAATCACGAAATGCATTTTGATTTGAACGCTTATTTTCGTAAAAGGCTTCAACAATCTTAACGCGCTGCTCAATTGTGTAACTCTCCATGGTTGCATTTTTCAAACACTGCAACAACGAAATGTCAAATTTAGTTGAGCCAAAAAACTTTAAGTTAAGGTGTGACTCACAATTAACATCGTGTATTATGGTTGGACCCCCCTTTATACTTTAGTCTAACCATTTCTTTACAAATTAAAAATTCTTTCCAGCTTACCCTCGTATATGTTTATATATCAGTAACTACAATTACATTGCTTTAAAATTCTTATTCAAATCATGCGTATGTAACAGACGGTTCGAAATTTCTTCAACGTTTTACTACCGACTCAAAATTTTGTTGTAGTTGTTGCCATTGATGTTGTTATTGCTGTATCTACATTGCTGTAGGAACTTCATTATTTATTAATTGTTTGTATGTTTGTTGATTTTCATTTGCTGTTGCTTTAACTTATGAGTATTTAGATATTTTAAGGTTAAAAGAACAAAATTGCTCGAAGATGTAGACCTACAATAATTTGTCTTTCTTTCGTTTACATTATAAAATTGTTGATGTTTGTAGTGCTGTTTAATTTATTAATATTTAAATTTGTTGTTATAAAATTATATTAATTTTTCAATAAATTTCAAGAAGAGTTTTTGTTCAGGCAAAAGATTGTGGCAATTTAAGTTTTGTTTTGTTATGTAATTAAGAGGATAAAATAAAATTAAGTTAAATGAATAAATATTTTTAGAGATTAACCATTTAAAATGTGTCAATTTATAAAGAAAAGCGTAAACATACTATTAAGTATATTGATTATGTTTATAAGAAGGCGTATGGTGTATGCGAATTATAAATAAAGAAGAATGACTCATACGTTTAGCAAGTAATACATTTATGAACGTTTTTATATTTTGAACTTAAGTTTTGAATTTCAAATACACATGTACAAAATGGGTGCTCTACGGAAATTCAAAAGTGGGAATTCAAAAGTGTTTCTTTTGGAATAAATTCGGGAGGTTTTAGGGTATTCACGCCACAATTTGCACCCTTGCAAAAAAGCAAAAGTGCAAAAACATAGCAACAACCACAAAGAAAATTATTTACTCACAACTAATTGTCTGTATGGTTGTTGTTATATTTTTGCGCTTTTGCTTTTTGCAAAGGTGCAACTTGTGACGTGAATACCCTTTTTGTATTTAAATAAAACTAAAACTAAAACTAGTTTTAGAAAAGCTCCTCTTTAAAACCGATAAAAGAGAATTTTTCTCATATTTATCAATTGAAATTTACAAAGATTTTTCATTTAGCCTGTAAATACGTTTAGGGGATTAAATCATAACAAAATCTGCAACAATTTATTCGCTTACAATTTGTCACATATGTTTTTATTCAAAGAATATCCCACACAAACTAAACTACTTGCAAGAAAAGATATTCCCTCGACTTTTTCTTGAATGGTTAAAAGCAAAAATCACAAAAAGTTTATCAACTTGTTTACTTCCGCAACCAATAAAGGAAACGATTAATAAACGCAAACGTCTGCAACGTTGCATGCCGTCTAACTAAAGATTTTTCTATATCTTATTTTAAAGTAACAACAAATAAACGTGCTGCAAAAAAAAACACACAAACTTACACACAATAGAAACATATTTTTAAAATGAAAGAAAAAAAATCATGTACACATTTTTAGAAATTCATATGAATCGCTAGAGATTTGCATTTGTATGACACAAGAGTGTTGCACAATAGCAAACATGCTTCACAACACAAGTGGAAAACATGCCACAATAGAATACAAAATGTTTTAATATTCTATGACATGACAGACATTTGAACTTGTCGCATATTTGTAATAAAAAGAAACCTGAATTGAATTGAGGGGGTTAAACTAACACGGAAAATGTGAGATTTTGATTCTTCGAGGAAAAGTGTGTTTTTTTAAAATTTCTTAATATTTTTGAAAATGAAATAAAGTTGTTTCTTTTTTGTCTGAAAGTTATTGTGACAAATAAATTCTTTCACAAGTTGTCCAGCTGTCTATCTAGTCTTGCTCACGAATCAAATCGGATTTTCAATAGGAGATGAATATAGCACATTTTGATGCTAGAGCGTAAGGATGATATTGAGTAGGATATAAGACTTATATGTTTGTAATAAGTAATAAGAGATTGAAACCCCCTTTTGCTTCATAATTTAGTTGGCTATGCAAAACCCAAAATATAAAAATTTTTAGTAGAACATTTTTAATATTCGCTATATTTCGTTCTTCTTGTTCTAGTTTTCCAATACATTTAATTCAAAAAAAAAAAAAAAAAAAAACAAATTCAATTAGTTTTGTCAGAAACTAAGCAAAATATTATTTTAATAAGGGTCCTCATGATATCGTTTATAAGTCTCGTAATGTGTGCAAACTGTGCATTCTTACGCCCTCGTAAATGAACTGTCAAAAATTTTATGAGAATTAATTTACACAAACTGCTTAAATTTGCCCAACAATTATGACTCGTAAACTTGCGCTCTTCAATTGTGCATTTATACAAACAAATTTTTTTAATGCTTAACGCCGTTTTCAATGAAAACTTCAAGTGTTAATAAATCACAAACAATAAATTCTTCTAATAACAAAAGCATATTAGTGTTTTGGCTTTCTTGATGCATGTTTAAAAACAAATTTCATTTATTATTCACAAATTTCAACTTTTTTATTATATTTTTGATTATTTTTTTTAATATATTTTTTTATTGACGTTTCAGTTTGAAATGACAGTAATTGTTTAAAATTACACAAAAATTAAAAAGGATCTTCATGAAACGAGTCTCGCAAGTTTACCCATTTGCACAAATGGCAATTTTAAGCGATATCATGAAGACCCTTAATTTTTTATATTAAAATTTTGGATGAGATCGCTTTTTATGAAGGAAAATGTTTTTATACTTTATCCTTAAGGGCATCTTCTTTTTGAATTAAATACGACAAAAAAGTCAGTCGATCAAATGGTTTTTTACTGAAAAATATTCATCCCTTTCCCTCTTGTGTTTCTAAGTTCCACATAAACAGTGGTATATCGGTTTAACGAACCAAATTAAGATTTACTCCGAGACACGTAGGCTTTCATGGCAACCAAATGGCCGGCAATGCACCAAAAGAAGCAATTATATCACCTTCATTAACGATAAACCACTTCAACACAGAGATATTAAGAGACAAATATGTACATAAACAAATCACAGAAAGGCATTCAAATTCAATATTTTTTCTCAACAAACAGCTATTACAAAACCATAAACCCAACAAATTATTGTATTTTATATTCATTAAAAATATCAAAAAACCCACAAAAAATAATAACCAGGTTTAGACTAGCCAAAGATGGCTTAATAAATATGATATACCATCTTGATTAAAATGCCAGAAACAATTAACATTGTCATTTACACTAACATATTATAATAATCAATCACTTCCTACTAATCTTCTTAAATCAATTCAATTGTTAGATTTTAAATCAATCAATTTAAAACAAACACATTCCTAATGATGCACTCAAAATATTATGTAGTTAAATTCAAACGAAAATTCATTTGAAACAAATTAAAATTCATTTAAAAAACGGATCATTTACATTTCATTTAAAACAAATGATTTTTTCAGTAATTTCTAAGTTTTTTATTTATTGAACATCATATTCGTTAAAATTGAATAGTTTTTACTTTTAAAAAATATATTTTAACCGATAAAAATCAAACAAATTAACAAAAAAAAATACGGAAAACATTATTTTTTGGTAGTTTGTTTTTTTAATAACAAACATAAATGTTGAAAAATAAATTTATTCGTAAAATAACTATATTTTTATTCAATTTTAACAGTACCGAAAACGAATTTAATAACCTACAATCAGTTACTGTAATAATTTTATGAGTGTGTCCTTTTAGAACTGTAAAATAACATTTATTACTTAAGCCCTTATGACTCTACATTTTTAATGCATTGTTCAAGTTTTGGTGAAGAAAAATTTACCATGTGCAAAGGGTTCAGCTGTATTCAGATAAATGGCAAACTGTCAAAAATTTTACTAAAGTTATCGATAAAAAATTAAGTTATTTCAAAAAAAATGTAAAATTATTCAACTTAAAATTGACATTTCACGCTTGAAATATTAAACTGTTGTTGAATCAGCGATTTATGGGCAAATTCAGCAATTTACCGCTTTTTGTTTTTAGGTTTCTCATAAACAAAAATTTGGCAACATTTAATAAAATTAACAGAACAGGGATGGCTAAGTTGTTTCAATTGTTCGTTATTGAAGATACTTTTTAAACTAAGATTTATAATACATTTTTGTGGTGTTTTTTAAGAACATAAATAAAATTAGTTTCAACTTAAAAAAATCTTTTAGTACAACTAGGGTAAAATTACAATTACAAGTACAATTTTTAAAAGTTGTTGATACAATTTAAAAAATTTTCAACGCCATCCCTGAAACAAAACTAAAAAACTTTGTTTACATTTTCTATCCATTCTATCAATTCTAAATCAATTAATGAATAAAAAATGTAGTGTCATAAAGGCTTTAGTAATTTAAAATTGTTTATAAATAAATTTATTTAAGAATAAAATTGGTATATGGGTTATTTCATGTCAATTTTTAGTGTTGTAAAGCATTTATTTTAGTTTTCACAACACTGAAAAAGTAATTACGACTCGTTCAGTATCGACTGAAATAACACTGCTTTCGAATCTAAAAAGTATTCGATCACGACTGCCATAATTTGCCCCCAGATCGCTTATCGGCAAAAGGATCCATCACATTTCCATCACATTATCGGCAAAATTGCGACCTGTATTTTACGCACAAGGTTGTTTACACGGCCAGACAACCAGTCAGCCAAATGGACATCGTTAGATCAACTAAGAAATGGTTTTCTCATTCGACCGGTGGAGTAAACGTTGGGTCTATAACCAATATTTTAATGTGTTACAAACAGCAGCACAAACTTATAATACCCTGTCCAACTCTAGTGGTGGTTTGGTTAAAAAAAGAAACAAACAAAAAAAGAAGGGGAAACATTTCTCACTTTTTTAAAATTTATTCTAAAAAATTGGAGATCAATTTTGTTCTTTTAAACAAACAACTAAAACAATTTTTCATTCTTTTAAAGTCAACATGAACAAAACAAATATTTGAAGGTCATGTTTTCTTGTATGAAAAAAATGGTTTTTTTTCTCCCTGGTTAGAATTTTTTATTTAGTTAATGACCAAACATTTTCAGATGGTTTTATTCAAATTGTTCTTTTTTAAAAACATAAAAATTTAAATTATTAATTCTGACGAAAAGTCATAAAACTTAATTATTTTTAGTTTAGTTTCGTTCGGGTTTATTTCTTTTTGCTAATAAACATTTATTTCAATTATTATTTATTTCTTTTGTTTTTGTTTTTATTTCAATTAGAGTGCATTGTAAGTTGAAATAATATAAAAGTTTTATTGTTTTTCCATTCTAATTTTTTATTACTAAATAGTTATTTTATATTTTGGTTTTATATCTTTTAAATTTTGGTAATCATTACAAAAAATAATACTCACCTTCCTTATGTTGGAGGCATTACGATGAAAAGAATAAATAACTTTTTGTCCTGTGGTTCGTGAGAGAAAAACGGGGATGGGGTTTGTTACAGAGGTGCACTTGTGCTAAAAGCTATCTGTCTGTTATCTACTTAGGGGATAAAAGAAGTGCTTTCTTTGTTCTGAGTTTTTCAAGTATCTTAATTCTTCCGGTTTCCACTTGCGTCCCTTAGAAATGTGGTTTAGGCATCAGTCTAACTGCTGCCAAAGTGAGAAGGCAGACAGTTGAGAAGCCTGAATTGTAGACTAAAACAAATGCGTCTCAGGTAATTAGGTGACAGGCAACGTAAAAAATCATTGAAACACAGCTATTTTATTTACTTAAGTCAGTTAATTAGTGGCTGTTGGCAGCCCCAAACACTAGAATGGGACAATGTTGGCTTATAAGTCACTTTGTCCCGAGCACTTTTTATTACTGAAACCACAAGGACATTTGCATATAAAAATAAGCATTTTGTAGTTTTGAATTAAAAAAATTAACGAAAGTTTGTGATCATATCTGATCCAGTGCCCATGTTCAGTAACTCTGGCGTCGAGAAAGTTTTCGATTGAAATGTGTGAAATGAAACAGAAATGCCATAAATTGAAGCAAACATCTGTTTTTCTCACTTAACTATGCCTGTACCTTTTTTTGGCGAGCACAAGCTGTCACGTAAGGAATTTACTAGCCAATTTACAGAAAAAGTGTGTCTGTTACATTTTGGTGAGAAAAGCTCCCGCTTTGAACTGTCAAATAAACTCACGAATAAAAATGGGGCGAGAAAAAATTTAAACACTAAAAAACAATTAAAAATGCAAAATGCAAAGAATAATAATAACAGTATTTTATTCTTGGCACATTTTTCATTGTTTTATTATTTTGCTTTTAACATTTTTATAAAATATACGAATGTCTTCAAAGCTCGTTTGCTCGTTTGCTCGTTTACGCAATTTGGTATAGCCGACGGTTGTGTTTTCGCCGCCGTCGTTGAAAAATTTTTAAATTTTGTTCGCCGTCAACGATATGTGTTACTGGCGTTCTGAACGTCTGCAATGTCACATCGGCTTCGAGTGCAATATTATGACATTTATAACGTAACGACGTAATCTCTTTTGATAGTTTTCGATATGAGTTACAGACACACATTTTTATCACTTTTCGAGAAACGATGGAATATTTTGTTTCACATCTTTTCGATGCAAGAAGTTCTCACTAAAGTTACAGAACATGGGTACAGGTGACAATAACATTTCTTCAGAGATGTTTTCATGCAATGTTGAATGATCGGTGACATTGTGGCACTCATTATTATGTAAAATAGAAGAAGACCACTACCAGCCCCTTGGAATGAGGGTATACTGGTAAAATACCCTTAAGACTTCAATAACCCTTAAGACTGCAACAAGCTCGTTGTCTTATGTGACAAAGTAAAAAAAATGCAGGCTGGCTATCAACAAATATTTTTATTTTGCAGCCCGCGAATATTTGTATTACATATTGTTCTATATTCTTTTACATGAGACACAATAACACAAAGTTTTGGGGCATTTTTTGGGGTATTTTTGCATTTTAAGCGGAATAAAAATCACTAAATTATCAAGGAGTGAGAAATGACCCGAAATTAAATCAAAATTTTTACTTTGGGGCTTTTTTCATTCTCTAGTAAACTTACAATGTAAAGTTTAAGAAATTAAAAATGTTATTTAAAAATTTCAAGGGATATTATCAAAAACCTGAATTTGTATGCCAAAGTGGAGTGGAAATACCTTGCTGGCTATGCAGAGATGTTTTAATTAGAGAAGCTAGTGTTCGTTTCGCCAAAGAAAAAAATCCTTACGCCCTGCCGAAGGCCCAACCTTTTTATTTTTTTTTTTTATTTTTTTTTTTTTTTAATTAATTATTTATTATTGAATCTTTCTTATCGAAATTTACAATATGTATTTAAATATTAATTCTATTTGTTGTTTATTAGTTGTTACCAGTGTAACCACTAACTGCTGTATTCAAATTTTAAAAATGTCTTCTAGTTAGGCTCAAAGTATCGGTTCTTTTTAGCCTCTGGTGACCTTCGAACTGAAGCAGACCCCGAGCGAGGTAGTTAGGGTGGGCCATTAGTTTATCGATGTAACTAATTGAATATTTTTTAATTTCCTTCTGGATAGTGGGGACGTTGAGATCTCTGTGGATAATATCATTACGTATATACCATGGGGCGCAGACAATTTTTCGTAATATTCTAGACTGTCTTCTTTGAAGCTTTTGGATGTTAGATGCATATGCAGTACCCCATAATTGGATGCCATATGTCCATATTGGTTTTATGATGGACTTGTATAAAAGAATTTTGTTGTCTAAAGACAAGTTTGAGTTTCGACCGAGAAGCCAACGTAGTTGAGCTGCTTTAAGTTTCATAGCCGTTATTTTCGCTTCAATATGACGAGACCAGGTCAAGCGTCTATCTATATGAATTCCCAAGTACTTAACATGGTTTTCTATCGGAACAGTGATGTTATTTATTTTTACAGCTGGGCACGTTTGTCTTCTGAGCGTGAAAGTTAAGTTAGCACATTTAGCCGGGTTAACCTTTATTCTCCATTTTTCTAGCCAGGCCTCTAGTTCATTGATGTGGGACTGCAGATTTTGCGATGCGACTTTTGGATCATAGTTAACGCTAATAAATGCTTTGTCGTCTACAAATGTAGAGGTATGCGTGCTCAGGTTTGTTGTCATATCCGCTGTGTATATTATATATAGAAGCGGTCCTAATATGCTGCCTTGGGGGACACCAGCAGTAATTTTCTTGAGGGGGGAGTATTTATCTTGCCACCTTACTATGAATGTTCTGCCTGTTAGATAGCTCTCCAGAAGCTTGTGAGTGTTTTGAGGAAGCTTTCGTGTTATTTTGATGAGTAGCCCATCATGCCAAACTTTGTCAAATGCTTGGGAAATGTCTTTAAACAGGGCTGAGCAGTATTGCTTTTTCTCAAACGCCGATCCTATAAGGGTGACAATTCTATGCATTTGTTCTATTGTACCATGTTTCGCTCTGAATCCGAACTGGTGATCCGCGATGATGTCGTGTTCATTTAGATGAGAAAAAAAAAAAAAAAAAATTTCCTGAAGAAGATTTCCAACGGAAATCGAAATATTGAAAATAAAAATATTTTAATTAATTTTATAAATAAGTGACCTTAAGCTTGAAGAATTTATTAAAGTATTAAATAAAAAAAAAAAGGTCGAAGAACTAGGACTATAATTTATTAAACAGAAAACGATTTTAAAGTTTTGAATTTATAGACAATATCATGATTTTCGCAACATAAAAAACCTGATTTAGTATGCGTATCACTAAAGGCCAGTTTACACGGTAATACAATGTATTACGACTTTGTAGAATCAAAATATTATGAAATTCTCTCCGTGTTTAAAAGAAAAAAAGAAAAATTTTTTATAAGTATAATTCATGTTTACACGGATGGTATAAGTAAAGTTTTAACAACAACATGAAAATATCCTTAGTTGATTTTAGTTGTTGTTGTAATTGTATAAAATGCTACCCCCTTCAATATACTCTGTTAAAATGCACCGCTGTGTGATGATAATACATAAGTTTCTAAAATGGTTTAGAAAAAAAGCATTTACCGACCGCTTGTCAGATTTTGTATTCGTATTCTCTCTTTCTCAATACATTTTGCTTTTACATGATAAGATTTTTCTAATTCTACTTCATTTTTTACAATGTCGTAATACATTGTATTACCGTGTAAACTGGCCTTAATATTTAGTCTGAATTTTCGATTTTTTACTTTTGCATTTGTTGCACCAAATTTAAAATTTTTTTAATTTATAGCAAAGAAAAGTTTACATAAGGGCAAACATAAATAACGCTATGAATCAAAATCATATTTATGACTTAGAACGTTGTTTTATTCATAAAAGTTTCACAAGTTATAAATAAATAAGAAATTTCAATTACGGCGAAAAACTAAAACTACAAATTTAATTTTAATTTATTGGCCGTGTGCGTGAGAATAAATAACCCCAGGTGGGCATGTAAATTTAAAAAAAATTTCACTTAATAATAAAAACCACCAAAAAATTTTGGGTATATTAATTTTGCCATTGCGTTTGCAACACTCCGGAATAACTTAAAGAGACCTTATTGTAATGTGTATTAGTATATTGTTACGAAAGAAACTTTAGTCAAGAATTAGATTAATTTATTAGTTATCTTGAAATGATTAGTTACTTAGTATTTGTTAGTTATTTTATTAGTTTAAATTGTTATTGTATAAGTTATGCACGCATCTAGTGTAAAAATCAATGTACAGATGTAATGTTAAAATTGTTGTGCATAATTGTACTTCAACCCCACTGATAATACTAGAATGTTCGTTATTAAGTTATCTTAATTTATTGTAACGCCTTAAAGTATGACTAAGTTTATGATGCCTAATAACACAATTAATTCAGCCATATAGATAGTTACTATAGATGAATAACAAAATAGCCGTTAGGAGGCGAACTTTCTAGAGCCATCTAGACGTTACTCACCTACACGTCTGGACTAGAGTATGAATAGAATCGCAAGAGATGGCATAAGATCATTCTAAGTTCAGACTTTGCCAAAAACGCATCACGCGGAGAAAATTATAAACATTGTAGTGAGTTGTGAATAGAAGCTTTAAATGACGGTTGTTAAAGTGACTAAGTTCTAAATAAAGCTGTGTAAATAATAAATAAGTTGTATAAATTAAAGTGTTGTGTTTATTCAATTTTATTAAAGTGCAATAATGAACTCAAGAGGTTAATTATAAAGGAAATAACCCGAAAACGTTATTAAAAAGGCAGTAACGTAACAATATTTATTATGTCATTATTTTATATGTGCTATGTTTACTCTTCGCGGCCCTATGCTCCCCAGAGGAGTAAAATTAACAAATATATATAATATATGTTTGTTCTTCTGTGTATTAAAAGCGGAAGATGGATCTTGAAAAACGAAAATTGGACAAATTAACTTTGCTTTGTTTTAAAATATCTCCGAAATAAAGCATTTTCTCTGTATTGTAATTCTTGGTAAACTATAACGAAAATGGAAAATTTGGCCTGTTTTTTAATCTTTTTTGTTCGAATCGAAATTGCTATACCTCGCAATAGGGCGTCTGATATGATAAAAGCCACATCATTTTTGCTTATTTGCCGAGTACTCTCTTTACACTCACCAACAAAAAGGTGAAAGGCGTAGAAGTTTTGGACTGCAGTGTCGTTTGTTGTTTTGATTAATTACTTATTTCACAAATGGGCCATTCAAAAGACCCCAAGGATAATACCCTTGGCATAATAACGGTCATATCCAATCAGCATTTTTTTATACTGCGATATTTATTTACTGAATTTGTTTCAAGGAAGCCTAACGTTAAAAAGTTAAAATCTTTAAATAAAATAGGAGCTCCATCAATACTGTAGTGGCACTGTTACAAAGAAATACTCAGGAAAAGTGTAGAAGACGAATAAGCGTTTGTGTGTGAACATGTAAAAAAGACAAATGCATTACGAAAGTGAAAGTGCGGGTACAAAAAATAGTCTCAAAAACTAACAAGGGATAAAAAAGCTTACGTAGCAATGAGAGTTGGAACGAAAAAGATACCCACATACTTTTTTAAGTCAGTTTGGGATATGTATGTACGAAATATAAAACCATTTGACACATCGCCAATTATTTGTATGCTTCCGCTGCATACGACATACAAGTAAGGAGGAAGTTCTCGCAGACTGCACAAGGAAATTTTCAAATACAAGGTGTATAGGCAATAATTTTGTTCTGTACTGAAAGGTTTTGAAATAAACAAACGCTGACAGGAGTGTATTTCTTTGAATTATTGTACCTTCACGACACTCGATGAGAACATCAATGTTAAGCCGGTCTTGACCTAGCGGTGTAGAAGATCGGCTTTTCGAAACGTTGTTCGCGTTTAGAGTTGAGAAAGGTACCTTGCAAGCAAATTAAGATGATTTTCTATAAGCCATGCACTTGCCAGTTTATTATCAAAGTAATTTTTGGAATACAAAATTAATTAATTAATTAATTCCCAATTTTTATTCTTGATAATAACACTGAAATTTATTGTTGATTACTTTAATAATAAACTGACAAGTGCACGGCTTAAAAAACTTTTATCAAGAATATCTTTTTAATTGGAAATTTTGCATTCCCAAAAATAATTTTGATAATAGTTGTGAGTAAACGTAAAAAAATTAAGGTCTTAATATTGCTTTTTGGGTTTTAAAAGTATTATAAACGAAACAGAATTATCTCTACCAATGACTTTACACAAATAATAATTTGTATGTATACACTGGGTGCAATGCAACCGGAGGCTTTTATTACTAACTGTCTAAGCATTGGTCTAGGGCCAAAATCAGGCCACTTAACAGACATCTTTAAGTTTTTCCTACCCATAATGTTAGGCTTACTAACGATTTAAGTGCATCTGAGTTATACTTAAAATATATCCTTTATGTTTTTTAAATTTTGCGTCGTTTTATTTAAATTTTTTTTTTTCGAGTATCCTAGATTCGGCATGGCCGATATAGTCTTCCCACTTGATTTTTGTTGTTTCGTTTTTTAAATTTTGCTAAAATCTTAAACACTTTTTTCATTATACTACTTTGAGATGTAAACACCTTTTCATGTTAAAAGCAAACAAATTGTTAAAAACACAACAAATTAAAATGAACTGTAAATCTAAATTTTACTACGCGAAATAGATTCTTAAAATATTTTTACAAAAAAAAAGAATAAAAAACTATATTATGATCTTAAAAACTATTTAATAAACATAGCAAGAGATATGGTTTTTTAGATTACTTTGAATAAAAGGTAAATACAAATTCTATATTTTTTACAAAGTTGAAACGAATTTTTAAAGTGCGTATTTTTTTGGTCTAACTAAAATAAATGAAATAAACAAACATTAAGCAATTTTTCTTCGATGCTGGAAAAATATTAAGGGAAATCATGATGGGTAGTGCAAAGTGTGCAAACGAAGCGAATGCGTGCATAAATTCACACATTTGCATAACACAACAACAAAATGTACGTACATATTTGCAATTTGCTCTTTTAATTTGCACTAAAAAACCCATGAGCAAAATTAGTAGTGCATATTTGTTCAGTTGCAAACAAATGTAAACAATTTCATCTGACATATTAAGCGCTATATTGTTCTTTAGGAAAACTTATAAATTGAACATTTATTTAATTTGCTTGTGTATAATTGTAAACAAATTAAGATTTTTTACAGTTCTGCCAGAAGTTTTTTGTGTTGCCAGAATAAATTTTTAGAAAAATAGCACATTTGCACAAAAAGTAAAAGTGGTATGCTCACGATCAATCATACATGCACTGCAAATTTACAAAATGCAAATTTGCACAATTGCCATCGTGATTACCCTTATTAACTAAATAACTATTTGAAAAATAGATATACCCTCTTCAGACCATGGGTACACATATGTGCACCTTAAAATATTACAAGTTTTAAAGACTAGCGACATCGTGTGACCAATAGAAACAGTTTAATTACTTGCTTTAAGCTACAGCGCTTCAAAACAATATCAAAAGATGGCAGGGTTTAGAAGTTTTAGCCATTATTTTTACATCTGAATTTAACTGTTTGAAAAAACATATTTTTCCTCAATAACTAATCGCTAAGACCTGAAGTACACATATGTGCACCTCTTTTTCTACCAGTTTCAATAAAAAAATTAAAAAAATAATAAAAACCGAAATTTAAATTACACCTCACAAGATAAAACAAATAGCCCTTTACTTAATCGGTTCAGTTCTGATCTTAAGAAATTAAGAATTTACGTTGAAATTTTTCATGTTTTAAGACCTGAGGTACACATATGTGACCCCTTAATTTCTAAGAATTCAAATAAAATTAAAAAAAAAAAAAATATACAGTTTTCTTATTTCCTCCCCAAAAGGTGTAAACAATATATAAGAAGTGTTAAAATTCAATGGGTTATTGTTCGGGTCTTAAGAGGATACACATAAGTAAAAAATTATGGTCGACACATATGTTCATTTATATATATAGCTAAACAAGTTGTAACGGAAAAGTTTAAAACAACCATGTTTAAGGTTATCATCGGTCATGTTATGTAATAACATCATGATTATATATATATTTACTGGTCAACCGCAGTCATACCGAAGAATAAGGACGTGATAATTTCACAATTCAATTCCAGGTACAGGCTGTATCTATCCTGCTGGAAATTTGTGTCCATTGGTGCAACAAACTGGTCCTGGGAGTTGTGAAAATAGAACAGATACAAAAAGAAAGAGATCATGACCAGTGAAAGGCGAACCAATCATTTAACTGGCTTATGAAGAACAAAAAAGGAGAACAAGCAATAAACTACAGTACAGTCTTCACCGGTGGTGTGACACATTTTATGGGAGTTTCTAAAATTTGGTTCTTGAATAAAATTCTAGGACTTGTTTAATGGAAATAATACTGATTGTATTGAAATAATACTACAATGTTGCAACTGTCACTAAACACGTCCATTAAGAATAGATGTGTGACTGGTCAAATGGTGTCAACTGACCCCCTCCAATAACAATCCCATGTAAAACTTGAACTAGAACCGGCCTCTTCCACCACATACCTATCACGGGACTATTTTTGTGTTAGTTCGCTTCCCCAAGGGTATTTTATTTATCACCAAGTGGTTTTATATATAAGATGTGTCCATATATACATCGGGAGGATGTATAGTGGTGTGCCGCATTGTGGTCTCAAACAGTGCTTTTATGAGCTTGTGTGTTAGAGCATTATCTCTAGCAACATCACATATTGAGGTTTTCCAGCAGGCCGAGCTTCCCCACAAGTGGTAGAAAATCAGGCCTCGATCGTGACTTCGGATTTTAAACATAAAAAAACACATGATACCCGAAGGGTCCTCAACTATAGTCCAGCTTGAACCTATGTTCCAGAGCTCTAACTCTCTTGATACCAGATAGTATTTCTGGTAAGCGGCTACTTTAAGCGATCTGCCAATTTAGAGCTCTTTCGAAATTCAGGTATTGACTGCACCTGATTTTCCCGCAGGATGTGTCGAGACTAAAGCCGACATCAAATTTCACAAACAGAACTTAATTTGTTTAATACTTGTCTTCTAAGTGAAAGTGGCTATACCCGCCTAAGGAGAAGAGATACATAATAGAATGGCGCAAAATTTTACATATGTAAACAGAAACAAAAAATAAACAATTAGAATAAGATTTCATTGATCATTGCTGGTTCATATTTTGCATATAAAGATTCAATAAATAAATAAAATTAAAAAAAATATTTCTTAAACAAAAACAGTGAACATTTATTTGCAAAATTTTAAGAAAGAAATCATGCATCCAAGCGGAAAATCCCAGACCAATTTATCCACACAATATTGTAAATTAGGTAACAAGAACTTGGATAAATAAAATTGTATGACCGTATGCAGTCAAAAACAGTCATTCTTATAAAAACAAAAAGAACTTTGTCTGCATTTGGTCATATCTTTCATTTCTATTAATCATAACACGAAAAGTGTTTTATACACTCAAGCAATATAGAGTATTTTGGGGTCTGGTTTGAAAGCCCTTGTTTGCTTATTTAATTTAATTTTATAAATTTTAAAAATTTCTACCTGCTAATCTTTTCTAATACAAACTTATTTATTTTATTTGCTGCCTCTATCCGCTCATAAAATTATTCAGAAAAAATACTTTATTTTTCCATCATCCAACTCTCCATTATTACTTAATCTATGGTCACACTTAACAAATATCTGACTCTTCACATGCAACCTCTATTTCTTTTAAGCATTTCATTGCACGTTTTCTAGATTAGACAACGTTTCGCAATTTTTTTCATAAGCAAAGTATAGCAAATCAACAAAATTTGTTAAAAAGGAAGTTAAATATTGTAAAATTAAGTCATGTCATGCTCTTTTCGTCAAATATTTGTTTAGTGTGAACATACTTTTCGCTTGCTGTTGCATTAAAACAAAAAAATGAACGTGCATGCCACCCATGCATTCGTATGCAGCCATGACCAAAAGTGTAAATGCAACGCTGCCATGCTGTGCAACCGATGCTCTTGAATTTGTTGCTGTTTTATTTTTGGATATTTTTTTCTTACAAATTGTATTTAACCATGAAGCAGAGTAGATAATAAAGATTTTTCGTTTTGTTGATATTTTTGTTTTGTTTTTTCTTGTTAAATATACCCAGCATCACGTTTATTTGTTTTTGAGTGGAATATTTTTGTTAAACTTGTGCGTTTTTTTTTTCTTCTTTTTTGCTATTTTGCCTGCCACTTTTGATTGTTTGTTCACACTCAATTATAAAAATAATTATTTCGACATGTTTTTCTTTCATGCATAAACATTTAAAGGCGTATGTAGTTAAAGAGATATATATGGTTTTATATGTGCTCCCCCCCCCCAAGTCCCCCTTTTAGTAGGTGTGAAAAAGAGTAGTTTTCCGAAATTTTAAAATTCCACTTTTTATAGTAGGAAATGTTAGAAAAGATAAATTCACTATTTATTGTTGGCATATTGTATAAGCTTTGATATCGTTGCATATAAATCTTAAGTTCTTGTAATTCTTATTCACTCTACAGTTTTATTTCTGTAATATCTTTAGCTTTTCTAGGTTAAGGTTTCCTGATGATCTGACCAAGCAACCAGGGAAATGCGCATAGGAACTAGCTTATGATCCAACAATAAATTTCTGTGTACTTATTTTTTTTTTTGGAATTATTGGGATTAATTTATAGAAAATTTTACAAAAATTTGGCAAATTTGGAGATAATTTTAGAAAACTCGCTTTTTGTTTGAAATTTTGCACTTTTGTATTTGATACAAGATTTTACAAAAACTGATCAGTTTTGCGGTTGATCGGAATTATTTCGGAAATTCCTCGATTTATAGGAAATCTTGCAAAGATTTTTCGAATTATAGAAAATTCTATGATATATCACGATTTATCGAAATTCTTGCAAAATATCTTTATGTTTTAAAAAATAGTTTTGGTAACCTTTTGGAAAAATTTTGCGAAATTTATCATTTGAAAAAATCTTGAGAAATTTATAGAACCTCTGCAAAAGTTGGCAAATTTTTAAGATTTATTGAAAAAAAAATCAAAATTTTTTCGATTTATATTCAACTTTGCCATATCGTCGGTTGATTATTTAATTGGCGTATGTAGATACAAATTACATACGACAATCAAATAATCAACCGACGCACAGTGGGAAATTTTACGAGAAGGCGGTTAAAATTCTATAACTTTAGACTGGATCGGTATTTTTTTATGCGATTTTTTTTGCTCGATAGGTGCGATGTTAGGCTTTAATTTGCGCTATAAAACGTAAAATTGACTGATAGGAGCAAAAGTTATGGGGAGTTCAAAATGCATTTTCATTTTTTGTTGAGTTTCGGTGTAAAAGTTGAATATTTCAAATATGATTTTTTTATAATTTATCATTATTTCTCTTGTATTTTACAACTGATACTTATTTTTTTATTGTCGAACTTAGATCCTGTCAGAAAATGCGAATATTTGGCCCCTGTCAATTTTTTAGTCCGAATATTCACAGGGGCCAAAGGTTGGCTTTTTTTGGGACGAGACGAGTTGTTATAAGGATAAAACTGAAAAGGAATATTTTGAAAAATGCCCAAATAGCATTCTTGGCTATCGATAACATTTTAGGTAATTCAACTTTTATTTTTGGTTTGAGATGTATGTGTATTTTATTTTTATATATTAATACAAATATACCCAGCGGTAACTAGAATGAGTACAGAGGCCTAATAGAAGGCGTTATTTAGCAGTCACAAGTAGTCAGAAGCCCTTCTCGCCGCATTCCATACTTATTTATTTTTTACACAGGTTTTCATTGGGCGCAAGGCCTTCCACACTTCCTTTAAAAACAACTTCGATCCCTTCCCAAAGAAGGGAGTAAGGAAGGTCACTAAAAATAAAAAGTAAATAAAACTGAACACCTTCCTTTATCCCTTCTCAAAGAAGGGAGCAGCGAATGTGTACTGAATATTTCAGAAGGTCTTTTAAAAAGAAGTTTATACCATCTAGAAGGCATACTTCTGAAGGCAGGATATCATGCGAAGCGAATCTTTTAGAAAGGAGTATTGAGGCCTTCAAAAAGGCCTGCCACTTGCGGTCCTTTCAATATTTACCGCTGGGTATGTATACTTAAATCAAAAACCAATTATAATCTATGAACAATTTTAAATTAAACAATATTAATAAAAATTTCTTCTAAATAGCTTTGGGTTTCATTTTCCAGAAGTTGTTTAGCTTCTTCTTCTAATTCGATTGACGTTGATTTCCATTTTTGTCGAATACTGGACATAAATGGATCTGATGTGCACAACAAAATAGTAATAAGATCTTCATTAGTACAACATCTGGACATTTTTCTTGTGTTATGCTCGCGGAAGAATCTGTATTCTTTGTTTCTTTTTTCTTGCCTTTCTTCAGATAGATCTCCAATTGGTAGCATATTGTGTTGAACTATTTGTTCCCCATGGTATAAAATTTTATGAACTGTGGTTGGCATATGTCTCCAAGAGTATTTTTTGTTATAAAGAATTGCTATTTCATTTGCATACTGGCCAAATTTTTTTGCATTTATCTTTCTGCTACATGATATAACTTGTAAAACGATCTGGAATCGTCTTATTAATTCAAAATGTGCTCCTGTGATAGATGCTGCAGTTTCTGGATCGGAAAAGAATCTCCTTGCAGTGTTTCCATCATTTGAATTTCCTTCTCCTTGTTTTGGCTGAACAATTATAAGGCCTAGGTGAAGGTATTTTTCTTGAATTTGTTTTTTTTTTTTGTTTGCTTCCTTTTTTCCACATTTTCTTTGTTTTTTCTCACTGTTTCGCCTAACGGGCCAAATTCCAAATCATAGCCCAATTTAAGAATATGCTCCATAAAACGAATTCTGGTATGAAGAGGGGACATTCCAAATTCGTATGCTTCATTGAAACTATTGTCTTGTGATGGGGGTTGGCTTAATTGACTTGATGTATTTTTGCATATGGTACAGCTTGACGAAGACTTTGTTTCGGTTAATGCTTGTGCAACTTTTCCATCGATCATTGTAAGGAACATTTGAAAATTAATTTCAATGCATTGGTCATCAAATTTAAATATTGCCGGTTGAAGCTCTTTAATTTGATCTTTTATTTTTCGAACTTCTTCAGTTATGACATCTTTAGTTTCCTTTTTGTAAACAAACTTTATTGGTCTGCAATACTTTGTTGAAGAGGGAATTTCATTTTTCCATACATCCATATCTGTAACTATACTGGTACACGGCTCTAAGCCAATATAAGTTTTTCTTAAACGTAATGGAACTAAAGATACCATGAATAAGCTAGCATCAGATGAGTTTTCTGCATTACATTGCTTGTATTGTTTCTGACCAGAGCTTCCATCACATCCCCATTTAGAAAATAAAGTGATGCTGCAATTTTTAAGTTTTTTTTAAACAGTCAGCATCAAGTGTATTTAATAATCGTTCTGCAGTGTGTTCGAGAAGAGCCTGCAATATTACTTCTGCTGAACTGGAAGTTACACTAATAGCCGTTTGTGAAGGTAAGCACTCTTTTTTGGCAGAAACTAAATCTCGATATGCTGGAAAGATTCCACAATTTTTTTCATTGGTTCGCTTTCTCAGTTCTGTATACTGATTTTTTGTCAGTTTTAAATCCAAAAATAGCGCAAATGCTTCTTCTGGAATAAATTTCATTTCTTCAGTTGGTGTAGGCATACTTTTTAAAATCCTCTTTGTGCGTTTAGGGCTCGCTTCCACTATTTTTTCAATTATTGCAATTTTTGTTTTCTTATTTTGCGTTGGTTGAATTTGATGCAGAAATGAATCCCTTATCATACTATGAGAAATTTCTTCATTGATATTTGCAAGCTTGCGTCTTCGTGATCTTTCACTGCAATTGTCAATTTGTTTTGCGGGCCGACCCACTTTTCCAGTTTCCTTAGCGGTTATTGACAGCTTCTTAAAAATCAGATCATTTGTTAGCCATTTTTCGTTGCGTAAGTAAAACTTTTTCTTGTTTCTAGAACATTTAAGGTACCGTTTTCTTAATGTAAATGAAAAATGTAAGTATTAGCTTACATAAGCAGCCATGTAACATAGGACCCTTAGGAGACGGTAAAACAACGGGAACTAATAAATGGACCCACGTGAGCTGTGCTGCCAATGGAACCTAATCTTGCCTCATGGAAATTTTACGAAAATTTCTAGCTTTAAAGAAAAATTCGTTAAATTTCTGCGGCCAAATTACGGCATTGGATAGCGATCAAAATCAGAATAGAATTTAAGTGGGAATTTCGTTCGATATCGAATGTCGTAATTTAGCCCCTGGACTTGCAGAAAACTGTATAAAATATCTAACAAATAGAAATTTGCGGATATTTTTGATTTATAGGAAAATTTGATCAAATTCCCAAGATATAAAAAATTTGGTAAATTCCATGATTTATAGGAAATATTGTTAAGAACATTTTTCACACAATTATTTTAAACTTATCCAACATTTTTCATTTAACCAAAAATTTATACAAACATTCATCAGTTTGGAGTGAACCCAAATACAGCGTGAGTGTATTGTTTGGTCATCTGCACAATAAATTAAAAAGAAACCAAAACAAATCTAGTAGACAACAATACAGATAAAGTGACAGTCAGACAAAACGAAATGATGCATGGAAATAAGCCAAATTGTCATACATATTTTCAACTACAGACAAACAAACTACAAATATGTATTAAGTTGTTAATACAGCTATGTAAATATAGGAACAAAAAAGACACCCTTAGCCCTTGATTAACGGCTGGTGGAAAGATAAAATATTATTTTGCATTATTTTAAATATTTTCACAGTTTGAGGTGTATTTCTTTTTTTTGATTTTATAAAATTTTGCATACCATTTTTTTTTTTTTTTTGTACATCGAATATAAATTCATTCATATATAAATACAGCCGCATAAAAATAAAAATCTGTGTTGATTTTTATGGAAACATATTTTAAATTTGTTCTGTGTTTGGTTTCTTTTTTCAAGGTAAATGTTTATACAAAACAAAAAAATTGAAAATTGTCTTTTTAAAAATAAAATGTCCGAATTAATATTCATTTTCGTAAGTACAGTCATAGACATATGGGGGATTTCATGTCAAGTGACCCAATTTAGAAATCGCTGTCTTACGATTTGGATGAAATTTGCACCATGTTAAATCCTATTGGATAGTAGTTTAGACACAATTTTTCAACAAGATCGGTAAACATTTTCAGAGTTAGACGGGGTCAAAGTTTGACATTTTGGCCATGCAGGTGTTCTTTCTCATCCATGTAAATTATTACCTATTGATGTAAACAAAATTTGTCCCAAGCAGCTTCGATAGCTATTTGATCAATCTTTAAAAAAAAAACAATTTTACCGATCTTGTTGAAAATTTGTGTCTAAACTACTATCCAATAAGACTAACCTTTGTGCAAATTTCATCCAAATCGAAAGACATCGATTTCAAAATTGAGTCACTTGACATGAAATTCCCCATATGTATAATTAATTATCCACATAAATTCATACATATGTCTACGGCTGTATAATGCAATATAAGGAAAATTTTAAAAATGCCACAGCCGGTAAGAATTTCATAAGAAAAGAAAAGTATAGAGTGGAGGGAAGCATGATTTAAAAATTTTGCGGGAATTTTATAAAGAAACAAAGTATGAATTAAGAAAATATTTCAAGTACCTGAGATAAAATTTCAGTGAAACTCAAACTTTAGTAAAAACATGTAAGAAATATGATGATACACAGAAAAAAAATTACGACAAATCATTGTCATATTAATTACCAAATTCGTCAATACAATTAATTTTTTAATTCAAAAGGCACCAGCAACAAAAGTTGTAAATATAATAAAATTTAAAATAAAATTTATATGATCGATTAAACAATTACAAGCCATAGCTATATACCTTTTTTAATAATACAAGTCATTATTATGCAATTAAACTGTACCTCATACACGAATCATTTAATTTCACAAATACCCAATATGAAACAAGTTCCATAGTTCATGTGAGAATAGTGGTGTTAAATACATATTTGACCAATTGGACATCCGTTAAACTGGCCTGACAAGAAAAACAGGCCGCGGTTGTCTGTTTGCTTCTCGTGTGCCTAACGTTTCACCCCGCTAGTGGTGTGGCGTCATAGAACCGTACCAAGTTACAGTTCTTGCGGTCTCAGCATTCATCAAGTGCAATTCTTCATAACCAAAAAAAAGGAAAAAACTCAAAAGTGACTGGTGGGGTACCTTTTAAAAGACGTTAAGACGTTTTACTGGTGGAGACCAATATACTCTGGAGCGGATTCTGAAATCTCCTCGCCTTCCTAAACGAAGGTCTAGGTCGACCGGAGACTTGTGGATGAGGCTCCAAATATATCTTGTGATACCCTGGCAATAAAACTGAACATAAAAAGATAGCCAAAAAATTTAGTGTTGAGGAAATAAAAAAAAAAAATAAAAAATCGCTTAACAAACTTTTTATAAAGAATTTATTAAGGTGGAATTTCGTTTATGTAATAAGGAGGACATAAGTCTGGTAACTTGGTAGAACAAGTTACTAATATGGACAAAATGAGGGAACATTTTTTCTTTTACGCCACCATAGGAAAACCAGCGAAAGGCGAACAAGTAAAATAATAGACTGACTGACCCGTTTTTCATTACCTTAAATTAGCATTCAAAAGTTACTTTTGCATAGCTTGAACGTCTTTGAATAACCTTTATGACCGCGACAAGTCAAAATTAATTTAATTTAAATCCTTAGAAATTAGCTGACTGACTGACTTAAGGCGGCTGGCGCTATAGTCATGAGAATGGGTACATCCTGAACGAGTCGTTAACGAGAATATTTTGAATAATATGTGGGGGCTTTAGTTCAAATAAAAATCACTGTAGCTAGAAATTCGGGCTTATGAGCTAATTTTTATCGGTAATTAAGTGTGAAGCGCTACCTACTGCCAGTTGTCCCAATATCCTGCTGCTAACCAGCAGCTAACCAAATAGCAAATCCACGACCAAATCGTTTGCTCCAAGTATTCATTAGCCGTATCTAGGACGAAGAACACTTGCATATAAACGGAGAAACTTCAAATTGCTTGAAAATTGCTAAGCAAAAATTAAATAATTAGTATTGTGGTTATTTTATTGAACTTTTTATGGTTTTTAATCTAAATTTTTATATTCCTTGAAATGCATTCGTGTGGAATGCGGAGGGAAATGCAGGAGTTGTAGGCCATATCTAATCTGAAATCGGTCTGTTTGAGATGAAGCTCGCTTGATGAGAAAATCATAATCCGAAATTAAAGTGTAAGTGCAGAACAGACCTTAATGAAAAATATTTGTTTTGGCCCTTTGTTTCAGCCTTCAGCCTTCAACTTTATATCGTTACCTAAAACGTAACAAAAAATTTAAAATCGACTTTTCCATTGATTCTGATCAATACAAATGTCCACAAAAAAAGTTGGAATTCTTCGAACAAAATTAGCTATTTTATTAACAAAAAACAAACGGCGTTTAAAGTAATTTCAATTAACTTAACCATTTTTGAGTTACGCCAATGAAAAGATGCTGTGCAACCTTCTACATTTTCAAAAAAACGGTAAATCTTGAAAACAAGAGCTAACCTAAAAAAACGGTAAACCACTGCCCGGTTTTTTGCAACTAGCACAGTGCATTTATTGCTCAAGATTACAATATTAAAATTCTTTTTTAAGATATTTTTTTATAGGTTGCATAAGAAAAAAAATCAAATTTTCAAAAAAAAAAACACCTCCTTCAAAGTTTTAGGATTTTTGAAGAACGGTTTGATGTATTATATTAAAAAAAATTAGCCAAATAAAAAATAGGTTTTTGACTAAATCCGTTTTTAAAATTGAATTTTTTGCAGATATTACATATTTCATCATCTTCGTATGTAAAATAGTTTTTGAGATATTGAAGAAATAAGCTGAACACATTCGGCTAATTTGGCAAAATTATTACATTTTGAATAATAAATAACTTTTGAAAAAAAAAACTTTAAATTTTTTTCGTTCATATATGTTCCTTTTCAAACCAAATTTCTTTAAAATCAAAAGGGGTCAGGTCCCACCCTTGGACGATTTGACATGGAATTACCCAGTCATAACACTTATGTCCACCTTATTTGGTTTAAGGCAGTTTATCATGTTATTCTATATTTTTACCGGCAGCTGATAAGCACCTATCGGACGGAACCAAGTATCAGCGTTTATAAGTAAGTTTATTACAACGTTAGATAATGTTCTTAACTTGTTTTGATTCTCCATCCAAAAGGTAATCGGTCTAGATGACTTTTCCTCTTATAGTCCTTGAATGTATGGCCTTGTGCTCGCAATTGCATTTGCATTTTTTTTTTACAACATTACAAAAACAATGGACATTTTCATCCCTATGTAAGCATACATATATTAATTTTGACATAAGTGCGTCTAATTAGCAGTAAAGAGAAGCACAGCTAAGCTATCAATACCACCTGTAATTCATTGTAAATTACTGTCATCGTGAATTGTAATGCATACATGTTTTCATTGCTGTATTTTAATTAATAATAAAATCGATATCGATATATTTACTATCGATATTTTTGATATTTTAAGACTATCGATAGTACTATCTATTTATAACTTATTTATTTACTTAAGGCCTTATTCACAAACAATATTCCATGCTTATAACAGGTTAATAAGACGAATTTTATATTAAAATTTGTTTAATTAACCTTTAATAAAACTGAAATATTTTTTATGAACAAGGGGTTATTCTTTTATTATGTTCCTTAGAACTTATATTAAATAAAAACCATTTAAGCGCATAAGTATCATTTGCTTAATAAATATTAATCATATGTCTTCATATCAGCAGCATATTTTGTAAAATAAGATTATTTATACAAAAAAAAAATTATCTTTAAATAAAGAAATACCATATAATTTTTAAAGTTTTAACCAAATACAAAAAAATCTCGAAATGTCAACTGCATGATCACAAAAAGATTCTGTAGCCCGTTTCTGTATTTCTCACATTGTAAAACTTTTCGCATGAAACGTGTGCATTGCAACAAAAATAGTGTTTTTCTCACACAAGTGTTTCTGTATCTTTTTTTTGCGAGATTCATCTGTCATTTAAATCATTTTCCAGCAATTATTGGAAGGATGCGAGAAAAAGTGTTTCTATAACAATATTTTGCGAAAAGTTTCTTTCAAGAACTGTCAAAATAAGTCACATTTGAAATTGGTGGCGAGAAAAAAAAATGTAGATATTTTGAATTTAAAATATTTTTATACACTATTTTTTTTTAAATAAATAAATAAATAGAAGGAATATAAATGATGAATGCATAATTTATATGATGAAAATAAACAAAAAACAATTGTTATATTTTGTTATTTTAAATTTTTTTAGCCTTTTCTTTTTTTGGCTTTAATCAGTGGTGCCAGATAAATTTGCGTAAAAATCGTCAATTTCCTGAGAAAAAATAAAAAAGATCGTCTTTTTTGTTTTAAAAATCATGCAATTTATAATCAATTTTAAACAAATTTGTTTCGACTTTTATTAAAAACTAATCAAACAAAAACATAGTTTAAGTTCATGGGCATTTAATAATTTTATTAAATTTATATTTATTTTGTTAAGCTGGAGGATTATTTTTTAAAAATTATTTATTTTCTTTAGTCCGATAACAATTTAAAATTGTTATTTTTCCCTGGAGAAGTTACACAAAGGCATGAGAAAATATCATTTTAAACAAAAAATAAAATAAATATTTTTACAAAAGCAAAAAGACCCCAAGCTTAATAAAATAAACATACATCCTTTTTTAAAATAGATGTATACATATTTACAAAAACCGAGATCAAAATGGCAAATTTTTAAACTAAATCAGCTTTGATAACAGAATTATAAATTTCTGGGTTGTTTTATATTTATATCGTATGTAGTCCGAAATAGTATATTATTAAAATTTAACTATATCGGTTTACAAATGGCTGAGATTTTAATTTACCTATTCCTATAATCTTTTTCTTTTTACCTGAAATATACTTAGTAGCATACCTGGTAGTTAAAATTAAAAAAATCGGTTCATAAATAAACGGGTTAAAGACCCAGTCAAATCTTCGCCTACAAAATAATATGTTAAGTAATCAGAAACACATAAACGTCACTTTGTTAATATCGGAACAAAAAATCGTCAAGATGACGATAACTCGTCAAATCTGGCAGCCCTGTTTTTATTATATTTATTTCTTTTGTTGACGTTTCGCTTTTATTTGACACTTAACGACTGGAAATATTCCAGTATAAACAGAATTTGTTGTGTCTGTTTTCGCATTCAAATACAGAAACACTTTTATCTCATAAATCGAGAAACGATGGAATTTTTTGTTTCACACTTCATGTAAGAAATTTTACGATGCGAGAAATACAGAAACGAGCTACTGATATACTAAAACAACAAAGAAAACCATATACAACTTAAATATTTTTTTCCACCATTTAATAAACACTTGATCATAATAAAGTATTAAATCAAAATTGAAAAATTTTCAGAAAAAGCAAAACAAAAGAACTTTAAAACCAACCATTTTATTGCCAAATAGTACACAAGATATTTTTACAGCTGTTAAATACATATGTATGAATATAATGTGTCAATTTTCTCCAGAAAGTGAAAAAGTAAAATATTTAAGTAAATACCCTCTCTATGATTAAGTACGATATGTATTTTGTCTATTAAAAAACAATTAAAATTACAACTATAATGACTACTTTTATTCCTGGTTTTTCCAATAATTTTTATTTTTATTGAGATTTAATGATTTGTTTATGTACGGCAACAACCAGCCATTTAATTTTGAATTGTTTATATTTATTGGCAACATTATCGCCCATTGACTTTTTTTAAACAACGCATACAAGCAGCAATAAATGCTACCGAAAAACTACTTGCAACAAATAAACAAAACATTTAATAAAAAATAAACAAACACAACCACATAATGCAAACACATTAAAATAGACACTCAGAGCGAGGCAGACAGCTAGACGGATATATGAACTCAATCAGTTGTCCGCTTATGCAATGATGTCAATTAAATTTATTGGAATTATTTCGCACTGCTAGTTATTTGCATTTTTATTATCTGTTTTTATTATCATGGACGGGCTTTTGGAAATGGTCCAGCATATTTAATTGGTTAAAATTGAAATTAAAAAAACAAACTATATAATATTATACGAATTATAAGCTTAAGAATTTTATATTGTAATTTTCTATTTTCCAATTTTCATTTTCTTTAGTCTTCTCCTCCGTCGGCTCTTTTGAATGGCGGTGGTCTTTTCTTGGCATCCCCTTTAACGAACAACAACATTTCCTCCTCCGCTTCCATCACTAATGACGTCAATTTGATTGTGGCAAATAGTCTGAATGCATTAGGAATGCATTCGCATCATCATCCTGAGCAAACACTGGGACAAACACAAACAAAAATACAGACCGTATCTCAAGGCTGTAATCGGTAAGTTTATGGCTAAGAAATTTTTTTATTTTATTTTTTTTTTTCTTTTTACGTGTGTATGTAGTTATTTTTGCTTTTTTAATTATGTTCTTTTTTCGCAATTCTATTTGCTTTAATGATTCCGTTTTTATTTTCTTTCATTTTACGACTTGTCATTATTCATTAGATGAAACTACTTAAACATTTACGGTTACATTCGGTTTGCAGTTTTTTGCATTTTACATTTATGACTTTAATGTCATAATTAATATTACGTAGTTCATAAAATATATTTAATGTACATTTCATAAAATTTGTAGTTAAAAAAAAATTAAAAGAATTTTACTAATAAAAATGGAGCTGAACAAGGGTATTCAAACGATTAACCGTTGTTCGATTAATCGGTTAATTTTGGACGATTAACGGTTCGAATAATTTAAAATTGCTTATTTTCAATTAACGAATAATTCGAATAATTTGTCGATTAATCGAAAAAAATTTTTCACAGTTTTAGTAAAGCCGGTACGTTTGAAATACCCTTTAAATTTGTTTTATTTAAAAGTATTAAAGTTGTTAAAAACCCAAAACCAGATCCAAGTGGCATAATGGAAAACTACCACTTTTTGGAAAAGACAAGAAAAGGAATGGAGAAATTGGATATACTTCATAATGATTTACTTTCAATCTCTTCAACGTCAACAATAAAAGAAAGCATCTTTTCTTAATAACTGTATACTCTTTTTGCAAGATTATTTTAGAAGATTAGTTTAAATTTTGATGCTATTTTTTTATTTAAAAAGTTTTTCTTTTTTCTTATATGTATAAAGAACCTTTTGTTAAATTGTTGTTCCGTTTTTAATACAATATAGTAATATCGATATATCGATAGTGAAATCTGAACTATCGATAAATATCGATAGTAGAAAATATAGATAGTATCCCAGCACTAGTACAATTACGTTTTGTTTAGACATTTCCGTCCCTGATTTTACCGGAAAATGCAGTTTTTTTATTCGCGCTTTCCTCTTTAATATTTTGGCATGTAAGTTGTGTCCATTATTGCACCAGATCTTTGGGTAATCGAAGGGAACAGGACACCTTATCTCATTTAAGTTTTTCATAGAGTATACTTTTCTTTGTGTTTGAGTTGCACTAAAAAATCCAGGTTTTCGCAATGTGCGTGGTATTTTCGCAAATTTTTTTATAATTTGTTTTTATAATTTTTATGCCGTTAATAAAGCAAAAGACCCAATTTTCAAAATTTCAAGCTAAGATATCCAACGAAATGAACATAATATTATAGAGATTAACCCCCTAATTCATAAAAAAATATTTAAGTTTTATTAAAGGTAAATTAAACAGATTATCATACAAAATCCGTCTAATAAACCTGCTATAAGCATGGAATATGGTTTATAAATATGGCCTTAAACATTTGGTTTTAAAGTAATTTGTAGGAATTTGAGATGAGATGTTAGGTCTTATAAGTGAAAAGGAATTCGCGCTGTTATAACGGCTCGAATATAGCGAAAATCCTGACTTATGAAGGGGATAGTCTGAGTACACGTACGGATTCAGCGCAACTTAAATCCTTAGAAAAGTATACTCTAGTCCCAGAATTTCAACGAAGTTTTGCCGACATCTGTAACTGTTTGTTGTTGATTTTGAATTTAAAAAAATTATTGAATCTTTCATTGATAAATAACTTTTTTATTTGCTCATAATTTGTTTTTGTTTTGCATGTTTTGTGTTATCTTTAAAAGAAGTAGATCTAAATACCATATATGTTATTGTTAGTATTTTCGAGTTTAAAATTGTAAATTTAATCCCGTTATTTGTTTCCATTTTTTGCATATTACCTATTCTATTTATTGCTAAACTTTCCTTGCATCTTACCAAATAAAAAAATAAAAAACCCAACACCATTTGAACTTCATGCAATAAAAAAAACCTAAATCGACTAACTTAATTCCATCATTAAACCAACCAACCACTATCAAACCAACCTCATCTTAATAATAAAAAAAATATTAAAATAAACCAAACAAAAACTATAACCAAAAACTAACCTGTAGTAAAAGTAATGGTTATGCGATCAATGGCACTATACAAACTACCGAAATTCTTTCACAGACTAATGCGCCAACTAAAACAGCAACAACATCGGACACAACGTTAACAACTACTGATTTGAATATTCTGCCACAACTAAGGCTGACAACACCAAACACACTACAAGACCAACAACAAACGTCTACCTTCGTGTTCACTTCACCTACTTCAACTTTTAAACGTAAGAAGCAACAACAATTACTAAGAGAAAAGCAGGAAGTAGTACAACCAAACCTACAGCAACAACAAGAACAAAAACACTATAATAATATCTTGAATAAAATTGGCAATAGCCAAGAAAGGCCAATAGGCACCACTGAAAGTGCAACAACCTTTAATGAAGATTATCATAGCAGGAACTCTATTGTCAACACAAACAACAATAAAGGAAGTAATTTAACTCCCAAACGACTGTCTCAACTGGTACAGCCTCAACAACAACACCAACAAAACAGTAGCAACAATACAGCAGCAAATGATACAAAGACGGTGATAAACAATAGTTTAGGTGTTACACTAACAGACACCGTGACATATGCGCCCTCCTCCTCCTCAGCAACATTCTCTTACATCAGCGGAAACGGAACTTTAAACAGAAACTCACAGGGTAACGGATCTACGCGTTTAACTAACAAAACGCACACATTGCCAGCCATAACTAAAACATCGACCCACTCAACATTTTTTACGGATGGTGTGGTGGACTTGGTGGCCAGAAACCCGACAACAACAACTGCAACAGCAAAATCAAAGGAAAACTGCAAAGACAAAAACAAAGTGGTCTCGTCGTGTAATCGTCGACATAAAATGCAAGCCAGCAGTAGTGGAGGGAGCGGTGACACAACAACAGCAAAGGGCAACAGCACTTCTAGTCTAATGGATGACATTGAAATGCATTTGGGTTTAATTGGATGGCGTAAAAAGTGTCTGTACACTCTATTGGTGCTACTTATGCTACTGATAATCATTAATCTGGGTCTAACGCTATGGATATTGAAGGTCATGGAATTCTCAATGGTAGGTAAAGGTCTAACTTCACTATCTTGTTTTTTTTTATTTTTTGTTCTGTTTTAATATTTTATATTGAAAATTTAAAAGTAGTAATTTTTTTTAAAGAATTGATTATAAAGTTATGTATATTGAAAGAAATCTGGAATATAAGTGATGAGTAAATTTGTTATATCAAAGAAAAAAAAAAACAAATCGTTAAAGTACAATTGCAATTTATGATTTACGTGAGCACTTGCTATATAGGCTAATCGAATGGTGTATCATAACCGCCAGGTCATTCATTTAAAGAATTTACCAAGTGTCCCTGTGTGTCAGTATAACAGTCATACACATTCGCAATTTAAATTTATTAACCAAAAAAAATTATAACTCGTCCCTTGTTTGGGAGCCGAAGCTATCTAACCTCCACTGCTAGTAGATTCTGTTGAATAACAACGTCATCTACGGATGATTTACATATCGCAGCAGTTGTACATCATAAGTGGCTAGCTTCCGTACGAATAACGACAACCCTTCCTACGGTTTAAGGTATAAACCACAGCCACCATGTGATCCCGAAAGAATCCCTTCGTCAAAAAGCATCCTACCCACAGTTGTGCACTTAAAGGGGCGTTTACCAACCATAATATACGTACTTTCTATCAGAAAACCTAGGCTTTCGCAAAGACATTCATCCTGAAGGACAGAAAGTATTTCCCGCATGAAGCATACTAGTCTCCTTTAGTCACCAATAGTCACACCGGTGCTTGAGGAAAAGTACACTGGTGTTACTTCTAATTCTTCAAAATCCTAGTACCCCAAAGAAACCTGTTATTTGGAAGTTTGGCGCATCCTAGATTGAAAATATCTGTTTTTTACCCGGGAGGATGTAACACCAAATATCCTTTAGATGATTTGTTCACCTCCGGGTTGTCGTTATTTGTAGATATCCCCAAACTGATCCTAAAGCTACACTGTAAAAAAAAATTTATAATGTGGGTCTTGTCAATGCCAATAGAATTGCCATCTGTTTTGCTTATTTATATCCTCCACCACAATTAGTTGTGAAGAAGGTATACTAAGTTTGTCATTCCGTGTGAAACTTTTTTATTATTCATCTCAAACCCCATAAAGTATATATATTCTGGCTCCTTGACTCCGTCTGTTGAAAACACGCACACTTTCGGAAAACTCAAAAGATATGAAAAAACTTGGTGTCAAATTACCTAAGCAGATTGGTATTGAAATCAGGCAAAATCGGTTCAGTAGGATCAGGGCTTTGAATCAAACTGTGGAACCACCACCTTAAAAAATTGACAATTTTGTTACAAAAACTAACATAAATGATGGAACAATGAACGACTGGAAATTACACTGTAAAATTTCGTGAAGATCGAATACTTCACAGTTTTATAGGACTAGAAATATCAGGATGATTGGTTCATAACTTACCATGGCTCCAATATAAATTCCCCTCCGGAAAAATATTTATGTTCGGCTTAAACTGTTACGAATCGTCATTTTTTAATTAAGTGATTAAAGATTATCGGTCAACATTTTTACTCTATGAGCTAAATTTCAGTTATGTATTTTATAAAGCTTTTTTTGTAATAGTACTATTCCTTAAATTTTTCAGAAATGACTTTATACACTACCAGACTATTATATTGTATTTTCTTTTTACATTTTACCTTAGCCTTCCTTTGGAAAGCAATGAGGTATATTGTATGTATAGAAAAATTTACAATTATTAGACACCAGAACAATGTAATGCATTTTCTGGCCCGCTACGGCCTTCGTCAGCATTCTTTGTGTCACACTGGATAGTGATACTTTATAAATTAAATGTATTTAACTCAACAATTTTAACAAATAGAATAAACTTGAAAAATTAAAAAATTTTGAATATAATATAAAGTAACCTTCGGAAGTTTCCCAGTTTCTATTTGATTATCGGTCAATTTAATATACATATATATGTCTAATCGCAACCAATTTTAATGCAGATTTTGATACCAGATGCAATCTTGTTTTTGAGTTGTTTAAAAAAACCTTCAAATCTCAATAACAAGTGGGCGAGCGAAATTTGTGGTTTGTATCTTTAAATCTACCAGAGATATCCAGCAAAATGTGGTGTGGTTGCAAAACCAGAAAAAGTGGATTAATTTTAAATGCTTATTACTCCGAAACCGAAGAAGATATTTAAATGAAACTTTTGCCATTTGAAAGAGTTAAGCTTGGACCTTCAAAAATGTACATAGTCAACAGCCTATTGCCACGCCCACATTGAAAAATTCTAAGCTGCTGAATAAAAACTTTAATATCTCAATAACAAGTGGGTGTGGCGTTTCCACTCATTATACAATCGGAAAGTAGGAGACGAGTTCTTAACCTGTGCGAAATTTGAGCTTCGTATCTTTAAATCTAACAGAGATATCATGCAAAATTTTGTGTGGTTGCAAAACCAGAAAAAGTGGAAAAAATACCTAAAATTTTCTTGAAAATTTTGTTCGAGTAACAGGTCAACATAATTTTGTAGGAGGTGATTTTTTGCCGCAGATTATTTTTAAATGCTTATAACTCCCGAACCGAAGAAGATATTTAAATGAAACTTTTGCCATTAGAAAGAGTAAAGCTTGGACCTTCAAAAATGTTCATAGTCAACCACCTATTGCCACGCCCACATACAAAAATTCTAAGCTGATGAATGGAAACTTTAATATCTCAATAACAAGTGGGCGTGGCGTTAACACTCATTATACAATCGGAAAGTAGGAGACGAATTCTTAACCTGTGCGAAATTTGAGGTTCGTATCTTTAAATCTGCCAGAGATATCAAGCAAAATGTTGTGTGGTTGCAAAACCAGAAAAAGTGGAAAAATACGTAAAATTTTCTTGAAAATTTTGTTCGAGTAACAGGTCAACATAATTTTGTAGGAGGTGATTTTTTGCCGCAGATTATTTTTAAATGCTTATAACTCCCGAACCGAAGAAGATATTTAAATGAAACTTTTGCCATTAGAAAGAGTAAAGCTTGGACCTTCAAAAATGTTCATAGTCAACCACATATTGCCACGCCCACATACATAAATTCTAAGCTGATTATTGAAAATTTTAATATCTCAATAACAAGTGGGCGTGGCGTTTACACTCATTATACAATCAAGAAGTAGGAGACGAATTCTTAACCTGTGCGAAATTTGAGGTTCGTATCTTTAAATCTGCCAGAGATATCAAGCAAAATGTTGTGTGGTTGCAAAACCAGAAAAAGTGGAAAAATACGTAAAATTTTCTTGAAAATTTTGTTCGAGTAACAGGTCAACATAATTTTGTAGGAGGTGATTTTTTGCCGCAGATTATTTTTAAATGCTTATAACTCCCGAACCGAAGAAGATATTTAAATGAAACTTTTGCCATTAGAAAGAGTAAAGCTTGGACCTTCAAAAATGTTCATAGTCAACCACCTATTGCCACGCCCACATACAAAAATTCTAAGCTGATGAATGGAAACTTTAATATCTCAATAACAAGTGGGCGTGGCGTTAACACTCATTATACAATCGGAAAGTAGGAGACGAATTCTTAACCTGTGCGAAATTTGAGGTTCGTATCTTTAAATCTGCCAGAGATATCAAGCAAAATGTTGTGTGGTTGCAAAACCAAAAAAAGTGGAAAAATAAAAATTTTCTTGAAAATTTTGTTCGAGTAACAGGTCAACATAATTTTGTAGGAGATGATTTTTTGCCGCAGATTATTTTTAAATGCTTATAACTCCCGAACCGAAGAAGATATTTAAATAAAACTTTTGCCATTAGAAAGAGTAAAGCTTAGTTAGACCTTCAAAAATGTTCATAGTCAACCACCTATTGCCACGCCCACATACAAAAATTCTAAGCTGATGAATGAAAACTTTAATATCTCAATAACAAGTGGGCGTGGCGTTTACACTCATTATACAATCGGAAAGTAGGACACGAATTCTTAACCTGTGCGAAATTTGAGGTTCGTATCTTTAAATCTATCAGAGATATCAAGCAAAATGTTGTGTGGTTGCAAAACCAGAAAAAGTGGAAAAATACGTAAAATTTTCTTGAAAATTTTGTTCAGTAACAGGTCAACATAATTTTGTAGGAGGTGATTTTTTGCCGCAGATTATTTTTAAATGCTTATAACTCCCGAACCGAAGAAGATATTTAAATGAAACTTTTGCCATTAGAAAGAGTAAAGCTTGGACCTTCAAAAATGTTCATAGTCAACCCCCTGTTGCCACGCCCACATACAAAAATTCTAAGCTGATTAATGAAAACTTTAATATCTCAATAACAAGTGGGCGTGGCGTTAACACTCATTATACAATCGGAAAGTAGGAGACGAATTCTTAACCTGTGCGAAATTTGAGGTTCGTATCTTTAAATCTATCAGAGATATCAAGCAAAATGTTGTGTGGTTGCAAAACCAGAAAAAGTGGAAAAATACGTAAAATTTTCTTGAAAATTTTGTTCAGTAACAGGTCAACATAATTTTGTAGGAGGTGATTTTTTGCCGCAGATTATTTTTAAATGCTTATAACTCCCGAACCGAAGAAGATATTTAAATGAAACTTTTGCCATTAGAAAGAGTAAAGCTTGGACCTTCAAAAATGTTCATAGTCAACCACCTATTGCCACGCCCACATACAAAAATTATAAGCTGATTAATGAAAACTTTAATATCTCAATAACAAGTGGGCGTGGCGTTAACACTCATTATACAATCGGAAAGTAGGAGACGAATTCTTAACCTGTGCGAAATTTGAGGTTCGTATCTTTAAATCTACCAGAGATATCAAGCAAAATGTTGTGTGGTAGCAAAACCAGAAAAAGTGGAAAAATACGTAAAATTTTCTTGAAAATTTTGTTCGAGTAACAGGTCAACATAATTTTGTAGGAGGTGATTTTTTGCCGCAGATTATTTTTAAATGCTTATAACTCCCGAACCGAAGAAGATATTTAAATGAAACTTTTGCCATTAGAAAGAGTAAAGCTTGGACCTTCAAAAATGTTCATAGTCAACCACCTATTGCCACGCCCACATACAAAAATTATAAGCTGATTAATGAAAACTTTAATATCTCAATAACAAGTGGGCGTGGCGTTAACACTCATTATACAATCGGAAAGTAGGAGACGAATTCTTAACCTGTGCGAAATTTGAGGTTCGTATCTTTAAATCTACCAGAGATATTAAGCAAAATGTTGTGTGGTTGCAAAACCAGAAAAAGTGGAAAAATACGTAAAATTTTCTTGAAAATTTTGTTCAGTAACAGGTCAACATAATTTTGTAGGAGGTGATTTTTTGCCGCAGATTATTTTTAAATGATTATAACTCCCTAACCGAAGAAGATATTTAAATGAAACTTTTGCCATAAGAAAGAGTAAAGCTTGGACCTTCAAAAATGTTCATAGTCAACCACCTATTGCCACGCCCACACACAAAAATTCTAAGCTGATTAATGAAAACTTTAATATCTCAATAACAAGTGGGCGTGGCGTTTACGCTCATTATACAATCGGAAAGTAGGAGATTAATTCTTAACCTGTGCGAAATTTGAGGTTCGTATCTTTAAATCTATCAGAGATATCAAGCAAAATGTTGTGTGGTTGCAAAACCAGAAAAAGTGGAAAAATACGTAAAATTTTCTTGAAAATTTTGTTCGAGTGACAGGTCAACATAATTTTGTAGGAGGTGATTTTTTGCCGCAGATTATTTTTAAATGCTTATAACTCCCGAACCGAAGAAGATATTTAAATGAAACTTTTGCCATTAGAAAGAGTAAAGCTTGGACCTTCAAAAACGTTCATAGTCAACCACCTATTGCCACGCCCACATACAAAAATTCTAAGCTGATTAATGAAAACTTTAATATCTCAATAACAAGTGGGCGTGGCGTTTACACTCATTATACAATCGGAAAGTAGGAGACGAATTCTTAACCTGTGCGAAATTTGAGGTTCGTATCTTTAAATCTGTCAGAGATATCAAGCAAAATGTTGTGTGGTTGCAAAACCAGAAAAAGTGGAAAAATACGTAAAATTTTCTTGAAAATTTTGTTCAGTAACAGGTCAACATAATTTTGTAGGAGGTGATTTTTTGCCGCAGATTATTTTTAAATGCTTATAACTCCCGAACCGAAGAAGATATTTAAATGAAACTTTTGCCATTAGAAAGAGTAAAGCTTGGACCTTCAAAAATGTTCATAGTCAACCACCTATTGCCACGTCCACATACAAAAATTCAAAGCTGATTAATGAAAACTTTAATATCTCAATAACAAGTGGGCGTGGCGTTTACACTCATTATACAATCGGAAAGTAGGATACGAATTCTTAACCTGTGCGAAATTTGAGGTTCGTATCTTTAAATCTACCAGAGATATCAAGCAAAATGTTGTGTGGTTGCAAAACCAGAAAAAGTGGAAAATTACGTAAAATTTTCTTGAAAATTTTGTTCGAGTAACAGGTTAACATAATTTTGTAGGAGGTGATTTTTTGCCGCAGATTATTTTTTTAATGCTTATAACTCCCGAACCGAAGAAGATATTTAAATGAAACTTTTGCCATTAGAAAGAGTAAAGCTTTGACCTTCAAAAATTTTCATAGTCAACCACCTATTGCCACGCCCACATACAAAAATTTTAAGCTGATTAATGAAAACTTTAATATCTCAATAACAAGTGGGCGTGGCGTTTACACTCATTATACAATCGGAAAGTAGGAGACAAATTCTTAACCTGTGCGAAATTTGAGGTTCGTATCTTTAAATCTATCAGAGATATCAAGCAAAATGTTGTGTGGTTGCAAAACCAGAAAAAGTGGAAAAATACGTAAAATTTTCTTGAAAATTTTGTTCGAGTAACAGGTCAACATAATTTTGTAGGAGGTGATTTTTTGCCGCAGATTATTTTTAAATGCTTATAACTCCCGAACCGAAGAAGATATTTAAATGAAACTTTTGCCATTAGAAAGAGTAAAGCTTGGACCTTCAAAAACGTTCATAGTCAACCACCTATTGCCACGCCCATATACAAAAATTCTAAGCTGATTAATGAAAACTTTAATATCTCAATAACAAGTGGGCGTGGCGTTTACACTCATTATACAATCGGAAAGTAGGAGACAAATTCTTAACCTGTGCGAAATTTGAGGTTCGTATCTTTAAATCTATCAGAGATATCAAGCAAAATGTTGTGTGGTTGCAAAACCAGAAAAAGTGGAAAAATACGTAAAATTTTCTTGAAAATTTTGTTCAAGTAACAGGTCAACATAATTTTGTAGGAGGTGATTTTTTGCCGCAGATTATTTTTAAATGCTTATAACTCCCGAACCGAAGAAGATATTTAAATGAAACTTTTGCCATTAGAAATAGTAAAGCTTGGACCTTCAAAAATGTTCATAGTCAACCACCTATTGCCACGCCCACATACAAAAATTCTAAGCTGATTAATGAAAACTTTAATATCTCAATAACAAGTGGGCGTGGCGTTTACGCTCATTATACAATCGGAAAGTAGGAGACGAATTCTTAACCTGTGCGAAATTTGAGGTTCGTATCTTTAAATCTACCAGAGATATCAAGCAAAATGTTGTGTGGTTGCAAAACCAGAAAAAGTGGAAAAATACGTAAAATTTTCTTGAAAATTTTGTTCAGTAACAGGTCAACATAATTTTGTAGGAGGTGATTTTTTGCCGCAGATTATTTTTAAATGCTTATAACTCCCGAACCGAAGAAGATATTTAAATGAAACTTTTGCCATTAGAAAGAGTAAAGCTTGGACCTTCAAAAATGTTCATAGTCAACCACCTATTGCCACGCCCACATACAAAAATTATAAGCTGATTAATGAAAACTTTAATATCTCAATAACAAGTGGGCGTGGCGTTAACACTCATTATACAATCGGAAAGTAGGAGACGAATTCTTAACCTGTGCGAAATTTGAGGTTCGTATCTTTAAATCTACCAGAGATATCAAGCAAAATGTTGTGTGGTTGCAAAACCAGAAAAAGTGGAAAAATACGTAAAATTTTCTTGAAAATTTTGTTCGAGTAACAGGTCAACATAATTTTGTAGGAGGTGATTTTTTGCCGCAGATTATTTTTAAATGCTTATAACTCCCGAACCGAAGAAGATATTTAAATGAAACTTTTGCCATTAGAAAGAGTAAAGCTTGGACCTTCAAAAATGTTCATAGTCAACCACCTATTGCCACGCCCACATACAAAAATTATAAGCTGATTAATGAAAACTTTAATATCTCAATAACAAGTGGGCGTGGCGTTAACACTCATTATACAATCGGAAAGTAGGAGACGAATTCTTAACCTGTGCGAAATTTGAGGTTCGTATCTTTAAATCTACCAGAGATATTAAGCAAAATGTTGTGTGGTTGCAAAACCAGAAAAAGTGGAAAAATACGTAAAATTTTCTTGAAAATTTTGTTCGAGTAACAGGTCAACATAATTTTGTAGGAGGTGATTTTTTGCCGCAGATTATTTTTAAATGATTATAACTCCCTAACCGAAGAAGATATTTAAATGAAACTTTTGCCATAAGAAAGAGTAAAGCTTGGACCTTCAAAAATGTTCATAGTCAACCACCTATTGCCACGCCCACACACAAAAATTCTAAGCTGATTAATGAAAACTTTAATATCTCAATAACAAGTGGGCGTGGCGTTTACGCTCATTATACAATCGGAAAGTAGGAGATGAATTCTTAACCTGTGCGAAATTTGAGGTTCGTATCTTTAAATCTATCAGAGATATCAAGCAAAATGTTGTGTGGTTGCAAAACCAGAAAAAGTGGAAAAATACGTAAAATTTTCTTGAAAATTTTGTTCGAGTGACAGGTCAACATAATTTTGTAGGAGGTGATTTTTTGCCGCAGATTATTTTTAAATGCTTATAACTCCCGAACCGAAGAAGATATTTAAATGAAACTTTTGCCATTAGAAAGAGTAAAGCTTGGACCTTCAAAAATGTTCATAGTCAACCACCTATTGCCACGCCCACATACAAAAATTCTAAGCTGATTAATGAAAACTTTAATATCTCAATAACAAGTGGGCGTGGCGTTTACACTCATTATACAATCGGAAAGTAGGAGACGAATTCTTAACCTGTGCGAAATTTGAGGTTCGTATCTTTAAATCTATCAGAGATATCAAGCAAAATGTTGTGTGGTTGCAAAACCAGAAAAAGTGGAAAAATACGTAAAATTTTCTTGAAAATTTTGTTCGAGTAACAGGTCAACATAATTTTGTAGGAGGTGATTTTTTGCCGCAGATTATTTTTAAATGCTTATAACTCCCGAACCGAAGAAGATATTTAAATGAAACTTTTGCCATTAGAAAGAGTAAAGCTTGGACCTTCAAAAATGTTCATAGTCAACCACCTATTGCCACGCCCACATACAAAAATTCTAAGCTGATTAATGAAAACTTTACTATCTCAATAACAAGTGGGCGTGGCGTTTACACTCATTATACGATCGGAAAGTAGGAGACGAATTCTTAACCTGTGCGAAATTTGAGGTTCGTATCTTTAAATCTACCAGAGATATCAAGCAAAATGTTGTGTGGATGCAAAACCAGAAAAAGTGGAAAAATAAAAATTTTCTTGAAAATTTTGTTCGAGTAACAGGTCAACATAATTTTGTAGGAGGTGATTTTTTGCCGCAGATTATTTTTAAATGCTTATAACTCCCGAACCGAAGAAGATATTTAAATGAAACTTTTGCCATTAGAAAGAGTAAAGTTGGACCTTCAAAAATGTTCATAGTCAACCACCTATTGCCACGCCCACATACAAAAATTCTAAGCTGATTAATGAAAACTTTAATATCTCAATAACAAGTGGGCGTGGCGTTTACGCTCATTATACAATCGGAAAGTAGGAGACGAATTCTTAACCTGTGCGAAATTTGAGGTTCGTATCTTTAAATCTATCAGAGATATCATGCAAAATGTTGTGTGGTTGCAAAACCAGAAAAAGTGGAAAAATACGTAAAATTTTCTCGAAAATTTTGTTCGAGTAACAGGTCAACATAATTTTGTAGGAGGTGATTTTTTGCTGCAGATTATTTTTAAATGCTTATAACTCCCGAACCGAAGAAGATATTTAAATGAAACTTTTGCCATTAGAAAGAGTAAAGCTTGGACCTTCAAAAATGTTCATAGTCAACCACCTATTGCCACGCCCACATACAAAAATTCTAAGCTGATTAATGAAAACTTTAATATCTCAATAACAAGTGGGCGTGGCGTTAACACTCATTATACAATCGGAAAGTAGGAGACGAATTCTTAACCTGTGCGAAATTTGAGGTTCGTATCTTTAAATCTACCAGAGATATCAAGCAAAATGTTGTGTGGTTGCAAAACCAGAAAAAGTGGAAAAATACGTAAAATTTTCTTGAAAATTTTGTTCGAGTAACAGGTCAACATAATTTTGTAGGAGGTGATTTTTTGCCGCAGATTATTTTTAAATGCTTATAACTCCCGAACCGAAGAAGATATTTAAATGAAACTTTTGCCATTAGAAAGAGTAAAGCTTGACCCTTCAAAAATGTTCATAGTCAACCACCTATTGCCACGTCCACATAAAAAATTTCTAAGCTGATTAATGAAAACTTTTATATCTCAATTGAAAATTTTGTTCGAGTAACAGGTCAACATAATTTTGTAGGAGGTGATTTTTTGCCGCAGATTATTTTTAAATGCTTATAACTCCCGAACCGAAGAAGATATTTAAATGAAACTTTTGCCATTAGAAAGAGTAAAGCTTGGACCTTCAAAAATGTTCATAGTCAACCACCTATTGCCACGCCCACATACAAAAATTCTAAGCTGATTAATGAAAACTTTAATATCTCAATAACAAGTGGGCGTGGCGTTAACACTCATTATACAATCGGAAAGTAGGAGACGAATTCTTAACCTGTGCGAAATTTGAGGTTCGTATCTTTAAATCTACCAGAGATATCAAGCAAAATGTTGTGTGGTTGCAAAACCAGAAAAAGTGGAAAAATACGTAAAATTTTCTTGAAAATTTTGTTCGAGTAACAGATCAACATAATTTTGTAGGAGGTGATTTTTTGCAGCAGATTATTTTTAAATGCTTATAACTCCCGAACCGAAGAAGATATTTAAATGAAACTTTTGCCATTAGAAAGAGTAAAGCTTGGACCTTCAAAAATGTTCATAGTCAACCCCCTGTTGCCACGCCCACATACAAAAATTCTAAGCTGATTAATGAAAACTTTAATATCTCAATAACAAGTGGGCGTGGCGTTAACACTCATTATACAATCGGAAAGTAGGAGACGAATTCTTAACCTGTGCGAAATTTGAGGTTCGAATCTTTAAATCTATCAGAGATATCAAGCAAAATGTTGTGTGGTTGCAAAACCAGAAAAAGTGGAAAAATACGTAAAATTTTCTTGAAAATTTTGTTCAGTAACAGGTCAACATAATTTTGTAGGAGGTGATTTTTTGCCGCAGATTATTTTTAAATGCTTATAACTCCCGAACCGAAGAAGATATTTAAATGAATCTTTTGCAATTAGAAAGAGTAAAGCTTGGACCTTCAAAAATTTTCATAGTCAACCACCTATTGCCACGCCCACATACAAAAATTTTAAGCTGATTAATGAAAACTTTAATATCTCAATAACAAGTGGGCGTGGCGTTTACACTCATTATACAATCGGAAAGTAGGAGACAAATTCTTAACCTGTGCGAAATTTGAGGTTCGTATCTTTTAATCTATCAGAGATATCAAGCAAAATGTTGTGTGGTTGCAAAACCAGAAAAAGTGGAAAAATACGTAAAATTTTCTTGAAAATTTTGTTCAAGTAACAGGTCAACATAATTTTGTAGGAGGTGATTTTTTGCCGCAGATTATTTTTAAATGCTTATAACTCCCGAACCGAAGAAGATATTTAAATGAAACTTTTGCCATTAGAAAGAGTAAAGCTTGGACCTTCAAAAATGTTCATAGTCAACCACCTATTGCCACGCCCACATACAAAAATTCTAAGCTGATTAATGAAAACTTTTATATCTCAATAACAAGTGGGCGTGGCGTTAACACTCATTATACAATCGGAAAGTAGGAGACGAATTCTTAACCTGTGCGAAATTTGAGGTTCGTATCTTTAAATCTACCAGAGATATCAAGCAAAATGTTGTGTGGTTGCAAAACCAAAAAAAGTGGAAAAATAAAAATTTTCTTGAAAATTTTGTTCGAGTAACAGGTCAACATAATTTTGTAGGAGGTGATTTTTTGCCGCAGATTATTTTTAAATGCTTATAACTCCCGAACCGAAGAAGATATTTAAATGAAACTTTTGCCATTAGAAAGAGTAAAGCTTGGACCTTCAAAAATGTTCATAGTCAACCACTTATTGCCACGCGCACATACAAAAATTCTAAGCTGATGAATGAAAACTTTTATATCTCAATAACAAGTGGGCGTGGCGTTAACACTCATTATACAATCGGAAAGTAGGAGACGAATTCTTAACCTGTGCGAAATTTGAGGTTCGTATCTTTAAATATACCAGAGATATCAAGCAAAATGTTGTGTGGTTGCAAAACCAGAAAAAGTGGAAAAATACGTAAAATTTTCTTGAAAATTTTGTTCGAGTAACAGGTCAACATAATTTTGTAGGAGGTGATTTTTTGCCGCAGATTATTTTTAAATGCTTATAACTCCCGAACCGAAGAAGATATTTAAATGAAACTTTTGCCATTAGAAAGAGTAAAGTTGGACCTTCAAAAATGTTCATAGTCAACCACATATTGCCACGCGCACATACAAAAATTCTAAGCTGATGAATGAAAACTTTAATATCTCAATAACAAGTGGGCGTGGCGTTTACACTCATTATACAATCGGAAAGTAGGAGACGAATTCTTAACCTGTGCGAAATTTGAGGTTCGTATCTTTAAATCTATCAGAGATATCAAGCAAAATGTTGTGTGGTTGCAAAACCAGAAAAAGTGGAAAAATACGTAAAATTTTCTTGAAAATTTGGTTCGAGTAACAGGTCAACATAATTTTGTAGGAGGTGATTTTTTGCCGCAGATTATTTTTAAATGCTTATAACTCCCGAACCGAAGAAGATATTTAAATGAAACTTTTGCCATTAGAAAGAGTAAAGCTTGGACCTTCAAAAATGTTCATAGTCAACCACCTATTGCCACGCCCACATACAAAAATTCAAAGCTGATTAATGAAAACTATAATATCTCAATAACAAGTGGGCGTGGCGTTTACACTCATTATACAATCGGAAAGTAGGAGACGAATTCTTAACCTGTGCGAAATTTGAGGTTCGTATCTTTAAATCTATCAGAGATATCAAGCAAAATGTTGTGTGGTTGCAAAACCAGAAAAAGTGGAAAAATACGTAAAATTTTCTTGAAAATTTTGTTCGAGCAACAGGTCAACATAATTTTGTAGGAGGTGATTTTTTGCCGCAGATTATTTTTAAATGCTTATAACTCCCGAACCGAAGAAGATATTTAAATGAAACTTTTGCCATTAGAAAGAGTAAAGCTTGGACCTTCAAAAATGTTCATAGTCAACCACCTATTGCCACGTCCACATACAAAAATTCTAAGCTGATTAATGAAAACTTTAATATCTCAATAACAAGTGGGCGTGCCGTTTACACTCATTAAACAATCGGAAAGTAGGAGACGAATTCTTAACCTGTGCGAAATTTGAGGTTCGTATCTTTAAATCTACCAGAGATATCAAGCAATATGTTGTGTGGTTGCAAAACCAGAAAAGGTGGAAAAATACGTAAAATTTTCTGGAAAATTTTGTTCGAGTAACAGGTCAACATAATTTTGTAGAAGGTTATTTTCTGCCGCAGATTATTTTTAAATGCTTATAACTCCCGAACCGAAGAAGATATTTAAATAAAACTTTTGCCATTAGAAAGAGTAAAGCTTGGACCTTCAAAAATGTTCATAGTCAACCACCTATTGCCACGCCCACATACAAAAATTCTAAGCTGATTAATGAAAACTTTAATATCTCAATAACAAGTGGGCGTGGCGTTTACGCTCATTATACAATCGGAAAGTAGGAGACGAATTCTTAACCTGTGCGAAATTTGAGGTTCGTATCTTTAAATCTATCAGAGATATCAAGCAAAATGTTGTGTGGTTGCAAAACCAGAAAAAGTGGAAAAAGACGTAAAATTTTCTTGAAAATTTTGTTCGAGTAACAGGTCAACATAATTTTGTAGGAGGTGATTTTTTGCCGCAGATTATTTTTAAATGCTTATAACTCCCGAACCGAAGAAGATATTTAAATGAAACTTTTGCCATTAGAAAGAGTAAAGCTTGGACCTTCAAAAATGTTCATAGTCAACCACCTATTGCCACGCCCACATACAAAAATTCAAAGCTGATTAATGAAAACTTTAATATCTCAATAACAAGTGGGCGTGGCGTTTACACTCATTATACAATCGGAAAGTAGGAGACGAATTCTTAACCTGTGCGAAATTTGAGGTTCGTAACTTTAAATCTACCAGAGATATCAAGCAAAATGTTGTGTGGTTGCAAAACCAGAAAAAGTGGAAAAATACGTAAAATTTTCTTGAAAATTTTGTTCGAGTAACAGGTCAACATAATTTTGTAGGAGGTGATTTTTCGCCGCAGATTATTTTTAAATGCTTATAACTCCCGAACCGAAGAAGATATTTAAATGAAACTTTTGCCATTAGAAAGAGTAAAGCTTGGACCTTCAAAAATGTTCATAGTCAACCACCTATTGCCACGCCCACATAAAAAATTTCTAAGCTGATAATGAAAACTTTAATATCTCAATAACAAGTGGGCGTGGCGTTTACACTCATTATACAATCGGAAAGTAGGAGACGAATTCTTAACCTGTGCGAAATTTGAGGTTCGTATCTTTAAATCTACCAGAGATATTAAGCAAAATGTTGTGTGGTTGCAAAACCAGAAAAAGTGGAAAAATACGTAAAATTTTCTTGAAAATTTTGTTCGAGTAACAGGTCAACATAATTTTGTAGGAGGTGATTTTTTGCCGCAGATTATTTTTAAATGCTTATAACTCCCGAACCGAAGAAGATATTTAAATGAAACTTTTGCCATTAGAAAGAGTAAAGCTTGGACCTTCAAAAATGTTCATAGTCAACCACCTATTGCCACGCCCACATACAAAAATTCAAAGCTGATTAATGAAAACTATAATATCTCAATAACAAGTGGGCGTGGCGTTTACACTCATTATACAATCGGAAAGTAGGAGACGAATTCTTAACCTGTGCGAAATTTGAGGTTCGTATCTTTAAATCTATCAGAGATATCAAGCAAAATGTTGTGTGGTTGCAAAACCAGAAAAAGTGGAAAAATACGTAAAATTTTCTTGAAAATTTTGTTCGAGTAACAGGTCAACATAATTTTGTAGGAGGTGATTTTTTGCCGCAGATTATTTTTAAATGCTTATAACTCCCGAACCGAAGAAGATATTTAAATGAAACTTTTGCCATTAGAAAGAGTAAAGCTTGGACCTTCAAAAATGTTCATAGTCAACCACCTATTGCCACGTCCACATACAAAAATTCAAAGCTGATTAATGAAAACTTTAATATCTCAATAACAAGTGGGCGTGGCGTTTACACTCATTATACAATCGGAAAGTAGGAGACGAATTCTTAACCTGTGCGAAATTTGAGGTTCGTATCTTTAAATCTACCAGAGATATCAAGCAAAATGTTGTGTGGTTGCAAAACCAGAAAAAGTGGAAAAATACGTAAAATTTTCTTGAAAATTTTGTTCGAGTAACAGGTCAACATAATTTTGTAGGAGGTGATTTTTCGCAGCAGATTATTTTTAAATGCTTATAACTCCCGAACCGAAGAAGATATTTAAATGAAACTTTTGCCATTAGAAAGAGTAAAGCTTGGACCTTCAAAAATGTTCATAGTCAACCACCTATTGCCACGCCCACATACAAAAATTCTAAGCTGATTAATGAAAACTTTAATATCTCAATAACAAGTGGGCGTGGCGTTTACACTCATTAAACAATCGGAAAGTAGGAGACGAATTCTTAACCTGTGCGAAATTTGAGGTTCGTATCTTTAAATCTACCAGAGATATCAAGCAATATGTTGTGTGGTTGCAAAACCAGAAAAGGTGGAAAAATACGTAAAATTTTCTGGAAAATTTTGTTCGAGTAACAGGTCAACATAATTTTGTAGAAGGTTATTTTCTGCCGCAGATTATTTTTAAATGCTTATAACTCCCGAACCGAAGAAGATATTTAAATAAAACTTTTGCCATTAGAAAGAGTAAAGCTTGGACCTTCAAAAATGTTCATAGTCAACCACCTATTGCCACGCCCACATACAAAAATTCTAAGCTGATTAATGAAAACTTTAATATCTCAATAACAAGTGGGCGTGGCGTTTACGCTCATTATACAATCGGAAAGTAGGAGACGAATTCTTAACCTGTGCGAAATTTGAGGTTCGTATCTTTAAATCTATCAGAGATATCAAGCAAAATGTTGTGTGGTTGCAAAACCAGAAAAAGTGGAAAAATACGTAAAATTTTCTTGAAAATTTTGTTCGAGTAACAGGTCAACATAATTTTGTAGGAGGTGATTTTTTGCAGCAGATTATTTTTAAATGCTTATAACTCCCGAAGCGAAGAAGATATTTAAATGAAACTTTTGCCATTAGAAAGAGTAAAGTTTGGACCTACAAAAGTGTTCATAGTCAACCACCTATTGCCACGCCCACATACAAAAATTCTAAGCTGATTAATGAAAACTTTAATATCTCAATAACAAGTGGGCGTGGCGTTTACACTCATTATACAATCGGAAAGTAGGAGACGAATTCTTAACCTGTGCGAAATTTGAGGTTCGTATCTTTAAATCTACCAGAGATATCAAGCAAAATGTTGTGTGATTGCAAAACCAGAAAAAGTGGAAAAATACGTAAAATTTTTTTGAAAATTTTGTTCGAGTAACAGGTCAACATAATTTTGTAGGAGGTGATTTTTTGCCGCAGATTATTTTTAAATGCTTATAACTCCCGAACCGAAGAAGATATTTAAATGAAACTTTTGCCATTAGAAAGAGTAAAGCTTGGACCTACAAAAATGTTCATAGTCAACCACCTATTGCCACGCCCACATACAAAAATTCTAAGCTGATTAATGAAAACTTTAATATCTCAATAACAAGTGGGCGTGGCTTTACACTCATTATACAATCGGAAAGTAGGAGACGAATTCTTAACCTGTGCGAAATTTGAGGTTCGTAGCTTTAAATCTACCAGAGATATCAAGCAAAATGTTGTGTGGTTGCAAAACCAGAAAAGGTGGAAAAATACGTAAAATTTCCTTGAAAATTTTGTTCGAGTAACAGGTCAACATAATTTTGTAGGAGGTTATTTTCTGCCGCAGATTATTTTTAAATGCTTATAACTCCCGAACCAAAGAAGATATTTCAATAAAACTTTTGTCATTAGAAAGAGTAAAGCTTGGACCTACAAAAATTTTCATAGTCAACCACCTATTGCCACGCCCACATACAAAAATTCTAAGCTGATTAATGAAAACTTTAATATCTCAATAACAAGTGGGCGTGGCGTTTACACTCATTATACAATCGGAAAGTAGGAAACGAATTCTTAACCTGTGCGAAATTGGAGGTTCGTATCTTTAAATCTACCAGAGATATTAAGCAAAATGTTGTGTGGTTGCAAAACCAGAAAAAATGGAAAAATACGTAAAATTTTCTTGAAAATTTTGTTCGAGTAACAGGTCAACATAATTTTGTAGGAGGTGATTTTTTGCCGCCGATTATTTTTAAATGATTATAACTCCCTAACCGAAGAAGATATTTAAATGAAACTTTTGCCATTAGAAAGAGTAAAGCTTGGACCTACAAAAATGTTCATAGTCAACCACCTATTGCCACGCCCACATACAAAAATTCTAAGCTGATTAATGAAAACTTTAATATCTCAATAACAAGTGGGCGTGGCGTTTACACTCATTATACAATCGGAAAGTAGGAGATGAATTCTTAACCTGTGCGAAATTTGAGGTTCGTAGCTTTAAATCTATCAGAGATATCAAGCAAAATGTTGTGTGGATGCAAAACCAGAAAAAGTGGAAAAATACGTAAAATTTTCATGAAAATTTTGTTCGAGTAACAGGTCAACATAATTTTGTAGGAGGTTATTTTCTGCCGCAGATTATTTTTAAATGCTTATAACTCCCGAACCGAAGAAGATATTTAAATAAAACTTTTGCCATTAGAAAGAGTAAAGCTTGGACCTACAAAAATTTTCATAGTCAACCACCTATTGCCACGCCCACATACAAAAATTCTAAGCTGATTAATGAAAACTTTAATATCTCAATAACAAGTGGGCGTGGCGTTTACACTCATTATACAATCGGAAAGTAGGAAACGAATTCTTAACCTGTGCGAAATTTGAGGTTCGTATCTTTAAATCTACCAGAGATATTAAGCAAAATGTTGTGTGGTTGCAAAACCAGAAAAAATTTAGTTCGAGTAACAGGTCAACATAATTTTGTAGGAGGTGATTTTTTGCCGCCGATTATTTTTAAATGATTATAACTCCCTAACCGAAGAAGATATTTAAATGAAACTTTTGCCATAAGAAAGAGTAAAGCTTGGACCTTCAAAAATGTTCATAGTCAACCACCTATTGCCACGCCCACACACAAAAATTCTAAGCTGATTAATGAAAACTTTAATATCTCAATAACAAGTGGGCGTGGCGTTTACACTCATTATACAATCGGAAAGTAGGAGACAAATTCTTAACCTGTGCGAAATTTGAGGTTCGTATCTTTAAATCTATCAGAGATATCAAGCAAAATGTTGTGTGGATGCAAAACCAGAAAAAGTGGAAAAATACGTAAAATTTTCATGAAAATTTTGTTCGAGTAACAGGTCAACATAATTTTGTAGGAGGTGATTTTTTGCCGCCGATTATTTTTAAATGATTATAACTCCCTAACCGAAGAAGATATTTAAATGAAACTTTTGCCATAAGAAAGAGTAAAGCTTGGACCTTCAAAAATGTTCATAGTCAACCACCTATTGCCACGCCCACACACAAAAATTCTAAGCTGATTAATGAAAACTTTAATATCTCAATAACAAGTGGGCGTGGCGTTTACACTCATTATACAATCGGAAAGTAGGAGACGAATTCTTAACCTGTGCGAAATTTGAGGTTCGTATCTTTAAATCTATCAGAGATATCAAGCAAAATGTTGTGTGGATGCAAAACCAGAAAAAGTGGAAAAATACGTAAAATTTTCATGAAAATTTTGTTCGAGTAACAGGTCAACATAATTTTGTAGGAGGTGATTTTTTGCCGCAGATTATTTTTAAATGCTTATAACTCCCGAACCGAAGAAGATATTTAAATGAAACTTTTGCCATTAGAAAGAGTAAAGTTTGGACCTACAAAAATGTTCATAGTCAACCACCTATTGCCACGCCCACATACAAAAATTCTAAGCTGATTAATGAAAACTTTAATATCTCAATAACAAGTGAGCGTGGCGTTTACACTCATTATACAATCGGAAAGTAGGAGACGAATTCTTAACCTGTGCGAAATTTGAGGTTCGTATCTTTAAATCTATTAGAGATATCAAGCAAAATGTTGTGTGGTTGCAAAACCAGAAAAAGTGGAAAAATACGTAAAATTTTCTTGAAAATTTTGTTCGAGTAACAGGTCAACATAATTTTGTAGGAGGTGATTTTTTGCAGCAGATTATTTTTAAATGCTTATAACTCCCGAACCGAAGAAGATATTTAAATGAAACTTTTGCCATTAGAAAGAGTAAAGTTTGGACCTACAAAAATGTTCATAGTCAACCACCTATTGCCACGCCCACATACAAAAATTCTAAGCTGATTAATGAAAACTTTAATATCTCAATAACAAGTGGGCGTGGCGTTTACACTCATTATACAATCGGAAAGTAGGAGACGAATTCTTAACCTGTGCGAAATTTGAGGTTCGTATCTTTAAATCTACCAGAGATATCAAGCAAAATGTTGTGTGATTGCAAAACCAGAAAAAGTGGAAAATACGTAAAATTTTCTTGAAAATTTTGTTCGAGTAACAGGTCAACATAATTTTGTAGGAGGTGATTTTTTGCCGCAGATTATTTTTAAATGCTTATAACTCCCGAACCGAAGAAGATATTTAAATGAAACTTTTGCCATTAGAAAGAGTAAAGCTTGGACCTACAAAAATGTTCATAGCCAACCACCTATTGCCACGCCCACATACAAAAATTCTAAGCTGATTAATGAAAACTTTAATATCTCAATAACAAGTGGGCGTGGCTTTACACTCATTATACAATCGGAAAGTAGGAGACGAATTCTTAACCTGTGCGAAATTTGAGGTTCGTAGCTTTAAATCTACCAGAGATATCAAGCAAAATGTTGTGTGGTTGCAAAACCAGAAAAGGTGGAAAAATACGTAAAATTTCCTTGAAAATTTTGTTCGAGTAACAGGTCAACATAATTTTGTAGGAGGTTATTTTCTGCCGCAGATTATTTTTAAATGCTTATAACTCCCGAACCAAAGAAGATATTTCAATAAAACTTTTGCCATTAGAAAGAGTAAAGCTTGGACCTACAAAAATTTTCATAGTCAACCACCTATTGCCACGCCCACATAAAAAAATTCTAAGCTGATTAATGAAAACTTTAATATCTCAATAACAAGTGGGCGTGGCGTTTACACTCATTATACAATCGGAAAGTAGGAGACGAATTCTTAACCTGTGCGAAATTTGAGGTTCGTATCTTTAAATCTACCAGAGATATCAAGCAAAATGTTGTGTGGTTGCAAAACCAGAAAAAATGGAAAAATACGTAAAATTTTCTTGAAAATTTTGTTCGAGTAACAGGTCAACATAATTTTGTAGGAGGTGATTTTTTGGAGCAGATTATTTGTAAATGCTTATAACTCCCGAACCGAAGAAGATATTTAAATGAAACTTTTGCCATTAGAAAGAGTAAAGTTTGGACCTACAAAAATGTTCATAGTCAACCACCTATTGCCACGCCCACATACAAAAATTCTAAGCTGATTAATGAAAACTTTAATATCTCAATAACAAGTGGGCGTGGCGTTTACACTCATTATACAATCGGAAAGTAGGAGACGAATTCTTAACCTGTGCGAAATTTGAGGTTCGTATCTTTAAATCTACCAGAGATATCAAGCAAAATGTTGTGTGATTGCAAAACCAGAAAAAGTGGAAAAATACGTAAAATTTTCTTGAAAATTTTGTTCGAGTAACAGGTCAACATAATTTTGTAGGAGGTGATTTTTTGCCGCAGATTATTTTTAAATGCTTATAACTCCCGAACCGAAGAAGATATTTAAATGAAACTTTTGCCATTAGAAAGAGTAAAGCTTGGACCTACAAAAATGTTCATAGTCAACCACCTATTGCCACGCCCACATACAAAAATTCTAAGCTGATTAATGAAAACTTTAATATCTCAATAACAAGTGGGCGTGGCTTTACACTCATTATACAATTGGAAAGTAGGAGACGAATTCTTAACCTGTGCGAAATTTGAGGTTCGTAGCTTTAAATCTACCAGAGATATCAAGCAAAATGTTGTGTGGTTGCAAAACCAGAAAAGGTGGAAAAATACGTAAAATTTCCTTGAAAATTTTGTTCGAGTAACAGGTCAACATAATTTTGTAGGAGGTTATTTTCTGCCGCAGATTATTTTTGAATGCTTATAACTCCCGAACCAAAGAAGATATTTCAATAAAACTTTTGCCATTAGAAAGAGTAAAGCTTGGACCTACAAAAATTTTCATAGTCAACCACCTATTGCCACGCCCACATACAAAAATTCTAAGCTGATTAATGAAAACTTTAATATCTCAATAACAAGTGGGCGTGGCGTTTACACTCGTTATACAATCGGAAAGTAGGAAACGAATTCTTAACCTGTGCGAAATTGGAGGTTCGTATCTTTAAATCTACCAGAGATATTTAGCAAAATGTTGTGTGGTTGCAAAACCAGAAAAAATGGAAAAATACGTAAAATTTTCTTGAAAATTTTATTCGAGTAACAGGCCAACATGCCACGCCCACACACAAAAATTCTAAGCTGATTAATGAAAACTTTAATATCTCAATAACAAGTGGGCGTGGCGTTTACACTCATTATACAATCGGAAAGTAGGAGACGATTTCTTAACCTGTGCGAAATTTGAGGTTCGTATCTTTAAATCTATCAGAGATATCAAGCAAAATGTTGTGTGGATGCAAAACCAGAAAAAGTGGAAAAATACGTAAAATTTTCATGAAAATTTTGTTCGAGTAACAGGTCAACATAATTTTGTAGGAGGTGATTTTTTGCCGCAGATTATTTTTAAATGCTTATAACTCCCGAACCGAAGAAGATATTTAAATGAAACTTTTGCCATTAGAAAGAGTAAAGCTTGGACCTACAAAAATGTTCATAGTCAACCACCTATTGCCACGCCCACATACAAAAATTCTAAGCTGATTAATGAAAACTTTAATATCTCAATAACAAGTGGGCGTGGCGTTTACACTCGCTATACAATCGGAAAGTAGGAGACGAGTTCTAAACCTGTGCGAAATTTGAGGTTCGTATCTTTAAATCTACCAGAGATATCAAGCAAAATGTTGTGTGGTTGCAAAACCAGAAAAAGTGGAAAAATACGTAAAATTTTCTTGAAAATTTTGTTCGAGTAACAGGTCAACATAATTTTGTAGGAGGTGATTTTTTGCCGCAGATTATTTTTAAATGCTTATAACTCCCGAACCGAAGAAGATATTTAAATGAAACTTTTGCCATTAGAAAGAGTAAAGCTTGGACCTACAAAAATGTTCATAGTCAACCACCTATTGCCACGCCCACATACAAAAATTCTAAGCTGATTAATGAAAACTTTAATATCTCAATAAGAAGTGGGCGTGGCGTTTACACTCATTATACAATCGGAAAGTAGGAGACGAATTCTTAACCTGTGCGAAATTTGAGGTTCGTATCTTTAAATCTATCAGAGATATCAAGCAAAATGTTGTGTGGTTGCAAAACCAGAAAAAGTGGAAAAATACGTAAAATTTTCTTGAAAATTTTGTTCGAGTAACAGGTCAACATAATTTTGTAGGAGGTGATTTTTTGCCGCAGATTATTTTTAAATGCTTATAGCTCCCGAACCGAAGAAGATATTTAAATGAAACTTTTGCCATTAGAAAGAGTAAAGCTTGGACCTACAAAAATGTTCATAGTCAACCACCTATTGCCACGCCCACATACAAAAATTCTAAGCTGATTAATGAAAACTTTAATATCTCAATAACAAGTGGGCGTGGCGTTTACACTCATTATACAATCGGAAAGTAGGAGACGAATTCTTAACCTGTGCGAAATTTGAGGTTCGTATCTTTAAATCTACCAGAGATATCAAGCAAAATGTTGTGTGGTTGCAAAACCAGAAAAAGTGGAAAAATACGTAAAATTTTCTTGAAAATTTTGTTCGAGTAACAGGTCAACATAATTTTGTAGGAGGTGATTTTTTGCCGCAGATTATTTTTAAATGCTTATAACTCCCGAACCGAAGAAGATATTTAAATGAAACTTTTGCCATTAGAAAGAGTAAAGCTTGGACCTACAAAAATGTTCATAGTCAACCACCTATTGCCACGCCCACATACAAAAATTCTAAGCTGATTAATGAAAACTTTAATATCTCAATAACAAGTGGGCGTGGCGTTTACACTCATTATACAATCGGAAAGTAGGAGACGAATTCTTAACCTGTGCGAAATTTGAGGTTCGTATCTTTAAATCTACCAGAGATATCAAGCAAAATGTTGTGTGGTTGCAAAACCAGAAAAGGTGGAAAAATACGTAAAATTTCCTTGAAAATTTTGTTCGAGTAACAGGTCAACATAATTTTGTAGGAGGTTATTTTCTGCCGCAGATTATTTTTAAATGCTTATAACTCCCGAACCGAAGAAGATATTTAAATAAAACTTTTGCCATTAGAAAGAGTAAAACTTGGACCTACAAAAATTTTCATAGTCAACCACCTATTGCCACGCCCACATACAAAAATTCTAAGCTGATTAATGAAAACTTTAACATCTCAATAACAAGTGGGCGTGGCGTTTACACTCATTATACAATCGGAAAGTAGGAAACGAATTCTTAACCTGTGCGAAATTTGAGGTTCGTATCTTTAAATCTACCAGAGATATTAAGCAAAATGTTGTGTGGTTGCAAAACCAGAAAAAGTGGAAAAATACGTAAAATTTTCTTGAAAATTTTGTTCGAGTAACAGGTCAACATAATTTTGTAGGAGGTGATTTTTTGCCGCAGATTATTTTTAAATGATTATAACTCCCTAACCGAAGAAGATATTTAAATGAAACTTTTGCCATAAGAAAGAGTAAAGCTTGGACCTTCAAAAATGTTCATAGTCAACCACCTATTACCACGCCCACACACAAAAATTCTAAGCTGATTAATGAAAACTTTAATATCTCAATAACAAGTGGGCGTGGCGTTTACACTCATTATACAATCGGAAAGTAGGAGCAGTTCTTAACCTGTGCGAAATTTGAGGTTCGTATCTTTAAATCTATCAGAGATATCAAGCAAAATGTTGTGTGGATGCAAAACCAGAAAAAGTGGAAAAATACGTAAAATTTTCATGAAAATTTTGTTCGAGTAACAGGTCAACATAATTTTGTAGGAGGTGATTTTTTGCCGCAGATGTTTTTTAAATGCTTATAACTCCCGAACCGAAGAAGATATTTAAATGAAACTTTTGCCATTAGAAAGAGTAAAGCTTGGACCTACAAAAATGTTCATAGTCAACCACCTATTGCCACGCCCACATACAAAAATTCTAAGCTGATTAATGAAAACTTTAATATCTCAATAACAAGTGGGCGTGGCGTTTACACTCGTTATACAATCGGAAAGTAGGAGACGAGTTCTAAACCTGTGCGAAATTTGAGGTTCGTATCTTTAAATCTACCAGAGATATCAAGCAAAATGTTGTGTGGTTGCAAAACCAGAAAAAGTGGAAAAATACGTAAAATTTTCTTGAAAATTTTGTTCGAGTAACAGGTCAACATAATTTTGTAGGAGGTGATTTTTTGCCGCAGATTATTTTTAAATGCTTATAACTCCCGAACCGAAGAAGATATTTAAATGAAACTTTTGCCATTAGAAAAAGTAAAGCTTGGACCTACAAAAATGTTCATAGTCAACCACCTATTGCCACGCCTACATACAAAAATTCTAAGCTGATTAATGAAAACGTTAATATCTCAATAACAAGTGGGCGTGGCGTTTACACTCATTATACAATCGGAAAGTAGGAGACGAATTCTTAACCTGTGCGAAATTTGAGGTTCGTATCTTTAAATCTGTCAGAGATATCAAGCAAAATGTTGTGTGGTTGCAAAACCAGAAAAAGTGGAAAAATACGTAAAATTTTCAAGAAAATTTTGTTCGAGTAACAGGTCAACATAATTTTGTAGGAGGTGATTTTTTGCCGCAGATTATTTTTAAATGCTTATAACTCCCGAACCGAAGAAGATATTTAAATGAAACTTTTGCCATTAGAAAGAGTAAAGCTTGGACCTACAAAAATTTTCATAGTCAACCACCTATTGCCACGCCTACATACAAAAGTTCTAAGCTGATTAATGAAAACTTTAATATCTCAATAACAAGTGGGCGTGGCGTTTACACTCATTATACAATCGGAAAGTAGGAGACGAATTCTTAACCTGTGCGAAATTGGAGGTTCGTATCTTTAAATCTACCAGAGATATTTAGCAAAATGTTGTGTGGTTGCAAAACCAGAAAAAATGGAAAAATACGTAAAATTTTCTTGAAAATTTTATTCGAGTAACAGGCCAACATGCCACGCCCACACACAAAAATTCTAAGCTGATTAATGAAAACTTTAATATCTCAATAACAAGTGGGCGTGGCGTTTACACTCATTATACAATCGGAAAGTAGGAGACGATTTCTTAACCTGTGCGAAATTTGAGGTTCGTATCTTTAAATCTATCAGAGATATCAAGCAAAATGTTGTGTGGATGCAAAACCAGAAAAAGTGGAAAAATACGTAAAATTTTCATGAAAATTTTGTTCGAGTAACAGGTCAACATAATTTTGTAGGAGGTGATTTTTTGCCGCAGATTATTTTTAAATGCTTATAACTCCCGAACCGAAGAAGATATTTAAATGAAACTTTTGCCATTAGAAAGAGTAAAGCTTGGACCTACAAAAATGTTCATAGTCAACCACCTATTGCCACGCCCACATACAAAAATTCTAAGCTGATTAATGAAAACTTTAATATCTCAATAACAAGTGGGCGTGGCGTTTACACTCGCTATACAATCGGAAGTAGGAGACGAGTTCTAAACCTGTGCGAAATTTGAGGTTCGTATCTTTAAATCTACCAGAGATATCAAGCAAAATGTTGTGTGGTTGCAAAACCAGAAAAAGTGGAAAAATACGTAAAATTTTCTTGAAAATTTTGTTCGAGTAACAGGTCAACATAATTTTGTAGGAGGTGATTTTTTGCCGCAGATTATTTTTAAATGCTTATAACTCCCGAACCGAAGAAGATATTTAAATGAAACTTTTGCCATTAGAAAGAGTAAAGCTTGGACCTACAAAAATGTTCATAGTCAACCACCTATTGCCACGCCCACATACAAAAATTCTAAGCTGATTAATGAAAACTTTAATATCTCAATAAGAAGTGGGCGTGGCGTTTACACTCATTATACAATCGGAAAGTAGGAGACGAATTCTTAACCTGTGCGAAATTTGAGGTTCGTATCTTTAAATCTACCAGAGATATCAAGCAAAATGTTGTGTGGTTGCAAAACCAGAAAAAGTGGAAAAATACGTAAAATTTTCTTGAAAATTTTGTTCGAGTAACAGGTCAACATAATTTTGTAGGAGGTGATTTTTTGCCGCAGATTATTTTTAAATGCTTATAGCTCCCGAACCGAAGAAGATATTTAAATGAAACTTTTGCCATTAGAAAGAGTAAAGCTTGGACCTACAAAAATGTTCATAGTCAACCACCTATTGCCACGCCCACATACAAAAATTCTAAGCTGATTAATGAAAACTTTAATATCTCAATAACAAGTGGGCGTGGCGTTTACACTCATTATACAATCGGAAAGTAGGAGACGAATTCTTAACCTGTGCGAAATTTGAGGTTCGTATCTTTAAATCTACCAGAGATATCAAGCAAAATGTTGTGTGGTTGCAAAACCAGAAAAAGTGGAAAAATACGTAAAATTTTCTTGAAAATTTTGTTCGAGTAACAGGTCAACATAATTTTGTAGGAGGTGATTTTTTGCCGCAGATTATTTTTAAATGCTTATTACTCCCGAACCGAAGAAGATATTTAAATGAAACTTTTGCCATTAGAAAGAGTAAAGCTTGGACCTACAAAAATGTTCATAGTCAACCACCTATTGCCACGCCCACATACAAAAATTCTAAGCTGATTAATGAAAACTTTAATATCTCAATAACAAGTGGGCGTGGCGTTTACACTCATTATACAATCGGAAAGTAGGAGACGAATTCTTAACCTGTGCGAAATTTGAGGTTCGTATCTTTAAATCTACCAGAGATATCAAGCAAAATTTGTGTGGTTGCAAAACCAGAAAAGGTGGAAAAATACGTAAAATTTCCTTGAAAATTTTGTTCGAGTAACAGGTCAACATAATTTTGTAGGAGGTTATTTTCTGCCGCAGATTATTTTTAAATGCTTATAACTCCCGAACCGAAGAAGATATTTAAATAAAACTTTTGCCATTAGAAAGAGTAAAACTTGGACCTACAAAAATTTTCATAGTCAACCACCTATTGCCACGCCCACATACAAAAATTCTAAGCTGATTAATGAAAACTTTAACATCTCAATAACAAGTGGGCGTGGCGTTTACACTCATTATACAATCGGAAAGTAGGAAACGAATTCTTAACCTGTGCGAAATTTGAGGTTCGTATCTTTAAATCTACCAGAGATATTAAGCAAAATGTTGTGTGGTTGCAAAACCAGAAAAAGTGGAAAAATACGTAAAATTTTCTTGAAAATTTTGTTCGAGTAACAGGTCAACATAATTTTGTAGGAGGTGATTTTTTGCCGCAGATTATTTTTAAATGATTATAACTCCCTAACCGAAGAAGATATTTAAATGAAACTTTTGCCATAAGAAAGAGTAAAGCTTGGACCTTCAAAAATGTTCATAGTCAACCACCTATTACCACGCCCACACACAAAAATTCTAAGCTGATTAATGAAAACTTTAATATCTCAATAACAAGTGGGCGTGGCGTTTACACTCATTATACAATCGGAAAGTAGGAGACGAATTCTTAACCTGTGCGAAATTTGAGGTTCGTATCTTTAAATCTATCAGAGATATCAAGCAAAATGTTGTGTGGATGCAAAACCAGAAAAAGTGGAAAAATACGTAAAATTTTCATGAAAATTTTGTTCGAGTAACAGGTCAACATAATTTTGTAGGAGGTGATTTTTTGCCGCAGATGTTTTTTAAATGCTTATAACTCCCGAACCGAAGAAGATATTTAAATGAAACTTTTGCCATTAGAAAGAGTAAAGCTTGGACCTACAAAAATGTTCATAGTCAACCACCTATTGCCACGCCCACATACAAAAATTCTAAGCTGATTAATGAAAACTTTAATATCTCAATAACAAGTGGGCGTGGCGTTTACACTCGTTATACAATCGGAAAGAAGGAGACGAGTTCTAAACCTGTGCGAAATTTGAGGTTCGTATCTTTAAATCTACCAGAGATATCAAGCAAAATGTTGTGTGGTTGCAAAACCAGAAAAAGTGGAAAAATACGTAAAATTTTCTTGAAAATTTTGTTCGAGTAACAGGTCAACATAATTTTGTAGGAGGTGATTTTTTGCCGCAGATTATTTTTAAATGCTTATAACTCCCGAACCGAAGAAGATATTTAAATGAAACTTTTGCCATTAGAAAAAGTAAAGCTTGGACCTACAAAAATTTTCATAGTCAACCACCTATTGCCAAGCCTACATACAAAAATTCTAAGCTGATTAATGAAAACTTTAATATCTCAATAACAAGTGGGCGTGGCGTTTACACTCATTATACAATCGGAAAGTAGGAGACGAATTCTTAACCTGTGCGAAATTTGAGGTTCGTATCTTTAAATCTGTCAGAGATATCAAGCAAAATGTTGTGTGGTTGCAAAACCAGAAAAAGTGGAAAAATACGTAAAATTTTCTTGAAAATTTTGTTCGAGTAACAGGTCAACATAATTTTGTAGGAGGTGATTTTTTGCCGCAGATTATTTTTAAATGCTTATTACTCCCGAACCGAAGAAGATATTTAAATGAAACTTTTGCCATTAGAAAGAGTAAAGCTTGGACCTACAAAAATGTTCATAGTCAACCACCTATTGCCACGCCCACATACAAAAATTCTAAGCTGATTAATGAAAACTTTAATATCTCAATAACAAGTGGGCGTGGCGTTTACACTCATTATACAATCGGAAAGTAGGAGACGAATTCTTAACCTGTGCGAAATTTGAGGTTCGTATCTTTAAATCTACCAGAGATATCAAGCAAAATGTTGTGTGGTTGCAAAACCAGAAAAAGTGGAAAAATACGTAAAATTTTCTTGAAAATTTTGTTCGAGTAACAGGTCAACATAATTTTGTAGGAGGTGATTTTTTGCCGCAGATTATTTTTAAATGCTTATTACTCCCGAACCGAAGAAGATATTTAAATGAAACTTTTGCCATTAGAAAGAGTAAAGCTTGGACCTACAAAAATGTTCATAGTCAACCACCTATTGCCACGCCCACATACAAAAATTCTAAGCTGATTAATGAAAACTTTAATATCTCAATAACAAGTGGGCGTGGCGTTTACACTCATTATACAATCGGAAAGTAGGAGACGAATTCTTAACCTGTGCGAAATTTGAGGTTCGTATCTTTAAATCTACCAGAGATATCAAGCAAAATTTGTGTGGTTGCAAAACCAGAAAAGGTGGAAAAATACGTAAAATTTCCTTGAAAATTTTGTTCGAGTAACAGGTCAACATAATTTTGTAGGAGGTTATTTTCTGCCGCAGATTATTTTTAAATGCTTATAACTCCCGAACCGAAGAAGATATTTAAATAAAACTTTTGCCATTAGAAAGAGTAAAACTTGGACCTACAAAAATTTTCATAGTCAACCACCTATTGCCACGCCCACATACAAAAATTCTAAGCTGATTAATGAAAACTTTAACATCTCAATAACAAGTGGGCGTGGCGTTTACACTCATTATACAATCGGAAAGTAGGAAACGAATTCTTAACCTGTGCGAAATTTGAGGTTCGTATCTTTAAATCTACCAGAGATATTAAGCAAAATGTTGTGTGGTTGCAAAACCAGAAAAAGTGGAAAAATACGTAAAATTTTCTTGAAAATTTTGTTCGAGTAACAGGTCAACATAATTTTGTAGGAGGTGATTTTTTGCCGCAGATTATTTTTAAATGATTATAACTCCCTAACCGAAGAAGATATTTAAATGAAACTTTTGCCATAAGAAAGAGTAAAGCTTGGACCTTCAAAAATGTTCATAGTCAACCACCTATTACCACGCCCACACACAAAAATTCTAAGCTGATTAATGAAAACTTTAATATCTCAATAACAAGTGGGCGTGGCGTTTACACTCATTATACAATCGGAAAGTAGGAGACGAATTCTTAACCTGTGCGAAATTTGAGGTTCGTATCTTTAAATCTATCAGAGATATCAAGCAAAATGTTGTGTGGATGCAAAACCAGAAAAAGTGGAAAAATACGTAAAATTTTCATGAAAATTTTGTTCGAGTAACAGGTCAACATAATTTTGTAGGAGGTGATTTTTTGCCGCAGATGTTTTTTAAATGCTTATAACTCCCGAACCGAAGAAGATATTTAAATGAAACTTTTGCCATTAGAAAGAGTAAAGCTTGGACCTACAAAAATGTTCATAGTCAACCACCTATTGCCACGCCCACATACAAAAATTCTAAGCTGATTAATGAAAACTTTAATATCTCAATAACAAGTGGGCGTGGCGTTTACACTCGTTATACAATCGGAAAGAAGGAGACGAGTTCTAAACCTGTGCGAAATTTGAGGTTCGTATCTTTAAATCTACCAGAGATATCAAGCAAAATGTTGTGTGGTTGCAAAACCAGAAAAAGTGGAAAAATACGTAAAATTTTCTTGAAAATTTTGTTCGAGTAACAGGTCAACATAATTTTGTAGGAGGTGATTTTTTGCCGCAGATTATTTTTAAATGCTTATAACTCCCGAACCGAAGAAGATATTTAAATGAAACTTTTGCCATTAGAAAAAGTAAAGCTTGGACCTACAAAAATTTTCATAGTCAACCACCTATTGCCAAGCCTACATACAAAAATTCTAAGCTGATTAATGAAAACTTTAATATCTCAATAACAAGTGGGCGTGGCGTTTACACTCATTATACAATCGGAAAGTAGGAGACGAATTCTTAACCTGTGCGAAATTTGAGGTTCGTATCTTTAAATCTGTCAGAGATATCAAGCAAAATGTTGTGTGGTTGCAAAACCAGAAAAAGTGGAAAAATACGTAAAATTTTCTTGAAAATATTGTTCGAGTAACAGGTCAACATAATTTTGTAGGAGGTGATTTTTTGCCGCAGATTATTTTTAAATGCTTATAACTCCCGAACCGAAGAAGATATTTAAATGAAACTTTTGCCATTAGAAAGAGTAAAGCTTGGACCTACAAAAATTTTCATAGTCAACCACCTATTGCCACGCCTACATACAAAAGTTCTAAGCTGATTAATGAAAACTTTAATATCTCAATAACAAGTGGGCGTGGCGTTTACACTCATTATACAATCGGAAAGTAGGAGACGAATTCTTAACCTGTGCGAAAATTGAGGTTCGTATCTTTAAATCTGTCAGAGATATCAAGCAAAATGTTGTGTGGTTGCAAAACCAGAAAAAGTGGAAAAATACGTAAAATTTTCTTGAAAATTTTGTTCGAGTAACAGGTCAACATAATTTTGTAGGAGGTGATTTTTTGCCGCAGATTATTTTTAAATGCTTATAACTCCCGAACCGAAGAAGATATTTAAATGAAACTTTTGCCATTAGAAAGAGTAAAGCTTGGACCTACAAAAATTTTCATAGTCAACCACCTATTGCCACGCCTACATACAAAAATTCTAAGCTGATTAATGAAAACTTTAATATCTCAATAACAAGTGGGCGTGCCGTTTACACTCATTATACAATCGGAAAGTAGGAGACGAATTCTTAACCTGTGCGAAATTTGAGGTTCGTATCTTTAAATCTACCAGAGATATCAAGCAAAATGTTGTGTGGTTGCAAAACCAGAAAAAGTGGAAAAATACGTAAAATTTTCAAGAAAATTTTGTTCGAGTAACAGGTCAACATAATTTTGTAGGAGGTGATTTTTTGCCGCAGATTATTTTTAAATGCTTATAACTCCCGAACCGAAGAAGATATTTAAATGAAACTTTTGCCATTAGAAAGAGTAAAGCTTGGACCTACAAAAATTTTCATAGTCAACCACCTATTGCCACGCCTACATACAAAAATTCTAAGCTGATTAATGAAAACTTTAATATCCCAATAACAAGTGGGCGTGGCGTTTACACTCATTATACAGTCGGAAAGTAGGAGACGAATTCTTAACCTGTGCGAAATTTGAGGTTCGTATCTTTAAATCTACCAGAGATATCAAGCAAAATGTTGTGTGGTTGCAAAACCAGAAAAAGTGGAAAAATACGTAAAATTTTCTTGAAAATTTTGTTCGAGTAACAGGTCAACATAATTTTGTAGGAGGTGATTTTTTGCCGCAGATTATTTTTAAATGCTTATAACTCCCGAACCGAAGAAGATATTTAAATGAAACTTTTGCCATTAGAAAGAGTAAAGCTTGGACCTACAAAAATGTTCATATTCAACCACCTATTGCCACGCCCACATACAAAAATTCTAAGCTGATTAATGAAAACTTTAATATCTCAATAACAAGTGGGCGTGACGTTTACACTCATTATACAATCGGAAAGTAGGAGACGAATTCTTAACCTGTGCGAAATTTGAGGTTCGTATCTTTAAATCTACCAGAGATATCAAGCAAAATGTTGTGTGGTTGCAAAACCAGAAAAAGTGGAATAATACGTAAAATTTTCTTGAAAATTTTGTTCGAGTAACAGGTCAACATAATTTTGTAGGAGGTGATTTTTTGCCGCAGATTATTTTTAAATGCTTATAACTCCCGAACCGAAGAAGATATTTAAATGAAACTTTTGCCATTAGAAAGAGTAAAGCTTGGACCTACAAAAATGTTCATAGTCAACCACCTTTTGCCACGCCCACATACAAAAATTCTAAGCTGATTAATGAAAACTTTAATATCTCAATAACAAGTGGGCGTGGCGTTTGCACTCATTATACAATCGGAAAGTAGGAGACGACTTCTTAACCTGTGCGAAATTTGAGGTTCGTATCTTTAAATCTACCAGAGATATCAAGCAAAATGTTGTGTGGTTGCAAAACCAGAAAAAGTGGAAAAATACGTAAAATTTTCTTGAAAATTTTGTAAAATAAAAAATTCTTAGCTGATTAATGAAAACTTTAATATCTCAATAACAAGTGGGCGTGGCGTTTACACTCATTATACAATCGGAAAGTAGGAGACGAATTCTTCACCTGTGCGAAATTTGAGGTTCGTAAATTTTACGTATTTTTCCACTTTTTCTGGTTTTGCAACCACACAACCAACATTTCGCTTGATATCTCTGGTAGATTTAAAGATACGAACCTCAAATTTCGCACAGGTTAAGAATTCGTCTCCTACTTTCCGATTGTATAATGAGTGTAAACGCCACGCCCACTTGTTATTGAGATATTAAAGCTTTCATTCATCAGCTTAGAATTTGTGTATGTGGGCGTGGCAATAGGTGGTTGACTATGAACATTTTTGAAGGTCCAAGCTTTACTCTTTCTAATGGCGAAAGTTTCATTTAAATATCTTCTTCGGTTCGGGAGTTATAAGCATTTTAAAATAATCTGCGGCAAAAAATCACCTCCTACAAAATCATTTTGCTTGATATCTCTGGTAGATTTAAAGATACGAACCTCAAATTTCGCACAGGTTAAGAATTCGTCTCCTATTTTCCGTTTGTATAATGAGTGTAAACGCCACGTCCACTTGTTATTGAGATATTAAAGTTTTCATTAATCAGCTTAGAATTTTTGTATGTAGGCGTGGCAAAAGGTGGTTGACTATGAACATTTTTGAAGGTCCAAGCTTTACTCTTTCTAATGGCAAAAGTTTCATTTAAATATCTTCTTCGGTTCGGGAGTTATAAGCATTTAAAAATAATCTGCGGCAAAAAATCACCTCCTACAAAATTATGTTGACCTGTTACTCGAACAAAATTTTCAAGAATATTTCACGTATTTTTCCACTTTTTCTGGTTTTGCAACCACACAACCAACATTTTGCTTGATATCTCTGGTAGATTTAAAGATACGAACCTCAAATTTCGCACAGGTTAAGAATTCGTCTCCTACTTTCCGATTGTATAATGAGTTTAAACGCCACGCCCACTTGTTATTGAGATATTAAAGTTTTCATTAATCAGCTTAGAATTTTTGTATGTAGGCGTGGCAAAAGGTGGTTGACTATGAACATTTTTGAAGGTCCATGCTTTACTCTTTCTAATGGCAAAAGTTTCATTTAAATATCTTCTTCGGTTCGGGAGTTATAAGCATTTAAAAATAATCTGCGGCAAAAAATCACCTCCTACAAAATTATGTTGACCTGTTACTCGAACAAAATTTTCAAGAAAATTTTACGTATTTTTCCACTTTTTCTGGTATTGCAACCACACAACATTTTGCTTGATATCTCTGATAGATTTAAAGATACGAACCTCAAATTTCGCACAGGTTAAGAATTCGTCTCCTACTTTCCGATTGTATAATGAGTGTTAACGCCACGCCCACTTGTTACTGAGATATTAAAGTTGCCATTCATCAGCTTAGAATTTTTGTATGTGGGCGTGGCAATAGGTGGTTGACTATGAAAATTTTTGAAGGTACAAGCTTTACCCTTTCTAATGGAAAAGTTTCATTTAAATATCTTCTTCGGTTCGGGAGTTATAAGCATTTAAAAATAATCTGCGGCAAAAAATCACCTCCTACAAAATTATGTTGACCTGTTACTCGAACAAAATTTTCAAGAAAATTTTACGTATTTTTCCACTTTTTCTGGTATTGCAACCACACAACATTTTGCTTGATATCTCTGGTAGATTTAAAGATACGAACCTTAAATTTCGCACAGGTTAAGAATTCGTCTCCTGCTTTCCGATTGTATAATGAGTGTTAACGCCACGCCCACTTGTTATTGAGAAATTAAAGTTTTTATTAATCAGCTTAGAATTTGTGTATGTGGGCGTGGCAATAGGTGGTTGACTATGAACATTTTTGAAGGTCCAAGCTTTACTCTTTCTAATGGCAAAAGTTTCATTAAAATATCTTCTTCGGTTTGGGAGTTATAAGCATTTAAAAATAATCTGCGGCAAAAAATCACCTCCTACAAAATTATGGTGACCTGTTACTCGAACAAAATTTTCAAGAAAATTGTACGTATTTTTCCACTTTTTCTGGTTTTGCAACCACACAACATTTTGCTTGATATCTCTGGTAGATTTAAAGATACGAACCTCAAATTTCGCACAGGTTAAGAATTCGTCTCCTACTTTCCGATTATACAATGAGTGTTAACGCCACGCCCACTTGTTATTGAGAAATTAAAGTTTTTATTAATCAGCTTAGAATTTTTGTATGTGGGCGTGGCAATAGGTGGTTGACTATGAACATTTTTGAAGGTCCAAGCTTTACTCTTTCTAATGGCAAAAGTTTCATTTAAATATCTTCTTCGGTTCGGGAGTTATAAGCATTTAAAAATAATCTGCGGCAAAAAATCACCTCCTACAAAATTATGTTGACCTGTTACTCGAACAAAATTTTCAAGAAAA